>QUSF01000013.1:3249841-3289397 GCA_003676055.1 Chloebia gouldiae | reverse complement strand
TTTCTTACTACTTATTACTCTTACTTCATTATATTACAGTATTTTCTCTGTAAGATAACAAAAGCAATGAAGTGACCATGTGTAAGAGGAAATCAATAAAGAGGCTCATCACAAAATCTGTAAATAAAACAAAGTTGTGGGGAAAATATCCCCACCTGAAGAACAAACAGATGCAGCCAGAAACAAAAACAATAGATTTATTAGGATTGACAACACTACTGCTGAGAGTCAATATGCAAATGCAATTTCTGTGCTCAAACAGAAATACCATGTGGAGCAGAATACTTACAATTAGGGACAGCATATAAAAATCTGACCACTTACATTGTAGGGGCATAATGAAATCATGAAAGGATATATGCAGGATCCATGTTTGTCTCTAAAATCCAGAACATTATATGCATAAAATTAAGCTGAAATTTCAATGAGTCAGATTCTGATATTCAAACACCATTACTGACACTCACCTCAATAGCAATTTTATCATCTTCTAAGCCATTTGATGGTAATGCAATAATATAGATTTTTATTTTCTTCTTTTTTTTTTTTTCTTCTTCTATTCCCTGGTGGTTTATAATTGTCAGTATTCATAGAGGCTGAACTTTGCTCTGTGGATATGAGGCCTAAAAGCTTTCATTAAGTAAAAAAAGAAAAATAAAGTGAAAAAAAGTTAAGATTATTCTACATCACAGTGCTTGGGAATTTAATTGCAGAACATCATGATGCTTCTAGAAAACTGTGAGGGCTGAAAACTTAATATCTTTGAACTGACTTAAATAATGCACTTACTAAAGGAAGAAAAGGAAAACAACAGATTCTGATTTTCCTTCTGAGAACATATTTCTGTCAGTTGCAGCATAAGATCTAAAACGTCATGTTCATATCAGTGATACCACTGTTTCCACAAAGCTTTTTGTTCAGGCTTGAGCTGGTGTTTCCTATGAAACACACAAAACTATTTTTTGTCTGTCTGGCACTGACAAGAGACCATTCAACCCAAGATGTCCAGAACAGAAATTACAGGGTAGAAAAAAGATTGAGCATTTAGAATATTGTATTTTCTCTGGAAACTATAGAAAACCTGCCTAAAACTGAAGGTTATCTGCACATTTTTGTAAACTCATTCGACTCAGACAATTTAATCACCTGGTGAGCTCTTGCCAAGACACAAAAACACATTTGATATTCCTTTCGTGATGTCTTTGACAGCACAATCTCTTTTTCCCTTATACTAAGACAGTCCATTGCTCTCTGGGATATTAGGGTCTTCTTCAGTTCTTCATTCATTCCTCTCTTGTTTCTGATGTGTTTTCAATTTTACTGTTGTGTAAATGTTATCTTGAAATCCTCTCAAGCAGAAAGTGCAGCACACAAAGCCTGTAATAACACCATGGCACTGTAACTTTACAATTCCCATAACCACACCTAAGTAGTTCCCTCAGCCATAGGGAAGAACTGTAAAGAAGCGAATGCACAAGAAGAATTTATTAATGAAAAATAATGTGTTAAATTTTTATTGAAAGGCAGTTTAAGAAATAGAGAAATACAACGTTTTTCTTTGAAGAAAAGAAAAACAGCTATAAGTTTCTAATTCCAAAGTGTTTCCTTATGAAATTTAGTTCATTGCTCTATTCTCAATAATGACATCAATTATAGAAAATCTTAAATGCTCCAATAACACTGGGCCAGGAACTTAGTACTTACAAAATAGAAATATAATTAAAATGCATATAGTTTATGTTTACAACACAGCTATAAATAATGCTACATACAAAAATTGTATTTTCTTTTTTGTAGAGTTATCTAAGTACTTACTGAGAAAACATATATGGGAAACAAATATGACAATCTAGTGTAATTTTCATACTTCTTTCTGACAGTTTCTATATTATGCCTAATTTGTATTTTAGCTAAAGCAGATCACAATATTTATCATAAAAATATAGAAATTCTTTGGGGAATAACAGGAGAAATGTGTGTTTTGGAGACTATCTGCATTGTCAGTTGTCACAGGCTAATTAATGTGTTTGTATGCAGATTATTATTCTTGGACGCATTAGGTCACAGCTGTTCAATAGATATTCAGCTTCTGTGTTACTGAGATGAAAAGGAAGCTGTGTGTAGCCAGTTTTCCTAAATTTTTTTGACTGCTGTATGAATATAAAAAAATCACCAGAGATCCTAGAGAATAGACTGTCTCTCCATCCCTACTACAACTTAAAAAAAAAAAAGTTATATCAGTAGGATAGAGAGCAGAAATTTCAAATAATAATATTTAGCTCTGGTGAAAAAGATCTAGGCATTGAAATCTATAGATTACATCCAATAAAATACAAATTTTCTATCCACAATTATTTATATTTCTAGCCGTAAGTTGTGAACTCTGATAATTAGTAATTTTCGGTGCTATGTCACATGAACATAACAGAACAGAACTGCATTTTCAACATGTCAAAGCTGCAGAATTTTATTGTAGCTCAAAGAAAGAGGGAGGATTGTATTGCGATTAGAGTTGGAAATGTTCTCACTTTTTAAGACTAAATGTCTTTGCTGAATATAAAACCTATACAAGTCGACCTGGCAGCCTGTGAGTGTATGCAGGAGACATCAACTGGGCTATCTGTCTTGGAGGCAAAGTTCAGCTTTGACCCTGTCTTCCTCCATGCCCTCCTACTGATAATAAAAGGTGAAATTATTTTTGTGACATTGGCCCAACAACTCCACTCTTCAGCGCACAAAAAATAATCAATGATCAGGGCGCATTTCGAGGAGTAGGATCTTAGTTACAGCTGTTCTGGTTTTAAAAATTATACCTGTTTCAAATTGTGCATTTTACTTCTATCAGGCTGTTAGAATTGCAGATTACATACACTGGACTTCGAACTAACTATTTCTTAAATCTGTAGTGGGTTTTGATGTTGATAATTGTTATTGCCAATTGATCAATCCTATAATAAGACTAAAGTATCAAGGCCCTATAGCACTAGGCATGATAAAGGAGAAAAAAAGTTCTTTATTTCTCTATTTCCCTAACGAGCTTTTTACTGTAATGACTATACTATGTGATGAAAATTTGCACTTCAGAACACTGAGAGAAAAGGGGGTTAAAACATTTAGAATATTTGTATTCAATAACAGAGTAAAACCATAAAATCAGAGCTACCTTAATAAATAATGTGTAAAGTCACCTGCTTGTTTATAACAAACAGGCAAACTCAGTTTGATTACCTGTGTTCCTGAATTACGTCGCAGATTAAAACCATTACAAAAGCATAGACAGATTTGTGCTCTCTCAACCTAGGATAGCACACTTCACTTCCGTAGCAATTTTCTTCTTTCTGCACCAGAGAGTAACATTTACAGACCTGTACGATCCCAAAACTTTCCTTACACTTTATTTTAACCTGCAACACTGGTCTGTGCTTGTCCAACAGCTAAAATCCTGCTTTTAACCCAGAAATTTGGAATGCATGCTCCTCTTGAGGCATTTGCACTTTGCATGTATTATTACTTCTTGCTGCAGTAAAAAGAAGAATAAATTTCACAATTTTCCCACTTTTTTTAAACCCAGAATTAAATGATGCTTTAGAATAGACAAGTTGGAGTTCATATTTGTAAACATTTCTGGTTTATGGCTGCCCGTGTTTCATGATCAGAGCTAGGCAGCTGTTTCTACAATGCCTGAATGTCTACAAGAAAAAAAATTATTTTGGAGAGACAAGGCACTGTGTCATATTGCTGTTTTGTGAGGACAAGGAGCAGTAAGTCTTCCACCTGCCAACTTGCTTTCAAAGTAAAATCCCTCTGGGAAAGAGTGTAGTGAGGGACATCCCCTATTGCCACAGGAGGCATGCACTTAATTCAGTGTCATACATTCATCTGCTGAAAATAGGCACAAGAGAGTAGGTGAAAAAAAATCAGGAACTAGAAAACTTGTAGTTTTGGACAGGGGTGTCAAAGAGATTTTCATCTCCTTTTGATCCTCTTAATACAGAATATTCCAGGTTTATATTTGAGTTTATTTCCTAGAATCCAAGTCAATTACTTTTGTCTATGTCTGCTTGTAAAATTCACTAAAATTAGTATTACCATATGTGGCAATCAACATTACTACCAACCATGTAAATTACCTGGTAGTCCCAAAATAAATGATTGGTGTACTACAATAAAAAAAGGACTTTCCAAAATCAGAAAATAATGACAATAGTTCTCCAGCTTCTAATACTTCACAAAACTATTCAAACATCATTAAAATTGTTTTCATTATATGAGGGCTACTCATATAATGAAACATTTATTCCAGCCACCTTAAACATCCTGAAATTCCTGAAAGAAACTTTGTATTTTTATTATCTTATTCTCAAATAAAGAAAATATTATGTACCAAATTACCATAGTAATTGTCACAAAATTATCTAGGTCCTTTAGGAGTCTGAATTTCCACTGACTTTGGGGAAAGAATGTAGATACTTTTGAAAACATTGACTAAAATAGTTTTTTCAAAGTCACACAGAATGTCAGTGATAGAACTCAGGACTCTGGAGTGTCAGCAAAACATCTTAACAAAAAGACCATCACATCACTAAAAGAACAATCATAACTGCAAACAGATTACAATTCAATTAATTGTAAAATAAAGATTTTACAAAGGAACTGAATTGCAATCAAGTCTACAACATTTTTCTCCTACAACAATCAATTGAGAAAGATGTCATGTGTTTGTATAGAAGTGGAATTTCCCCTTTCAACAGAATACATTTTCATTGCCAACTATGTACTTTGGCCAAAACTCTTGAAAGATTTACATAAAGTAACAAAAAAGACAAAAAATATGTAATGTTTATCTGTAAATTAGCTTACTGTGTCAAAGAGAAAGACTGTGATAATGATGATTTATGTACACATAATATTATTCTGCAGGTTTAGGAGATGGAATACTGAAGCATCAGAATATTTGCAGTTCTAAATCCAGTTAAAAAGTTATTAAAACATATGGCAAAGGCTTTTAAATTGTAGATGACTCACTTCTGAGTGGAGCTGAGGGCCCTGTATGCCAACCAGATCCATCCCACAAGGAAGCAAGAATTGGAAACTCAACACAGTTGAGATGAGGCAGTTCTAGGCATTTCCTGGGGTGTGGGGAGCTTCCTGACACAGCTGGCAAGTGACCCTGCTGGGGGCTGTGCCCTGACAGACCTGCTGGTTGTAAACAGAGAAGGGCTGGTAAGAGATGTGGTAGTTGGTGGGCATAGCAACAACAAAATGATTGAGTTATCAATCCTTGGTGAAATAATGAAGAGGGTCAACAAAACCTCTGCCTTGAACTTCTGGAGGATGAACTTTAGCCTTTTCAGGGCACAGGTTCAGAAAGTCCCTTGGGACATAATTCCGACTAAGAGAACAATCTAGCAAGCCTGGACATGCATTAAGAGGGAAATCTTAAAGGTACAGGAACAGTCTGTCCCTGTCTTCCAAAAGATGAACCTGCAGGAAAGAAAACTGACCTGGCTGAACAGGGAGGTTTTGTTGGAACTCAGGGGGAAAAAAAGAGAGTTTATGACCTTTGGGAAAAGTGACAGGCAGCTCCAGAAAACTACAAGTGTGTCTTTAGGTCATGTAGAAAGAAAAATAGGAAAGGTTAAAATTCAGCTAGAACCCAGTCTGGCCACTGCTGTGAAAGATAATCATAAGTGGCTTTAAAAATACATCAACAGCAAAAGGAGGGTCAAGAAAGATCTCCATTCTTTATTGGATAATGGGGGGAACCTTGTCACCAAGGATGAGGAAAAGGCTGATGTACTTAATGCCTTCTTTACCTCACTCTTCAACAGAAAGCCCAGTTTTCCTCCAGCCCCTAAGCTGGTTGACAGAGACTGGGAGCAGATGAACCCTGCAATCCAGGAGGAAATATCTGGTGATATGCTGAACCCCTTAGGCACTCATAAATCTGTGGGATTGGATGTGATCCATCTCATGATACTGACGGAGCTGATGAAAGAGCTCATCAGGCCTCTCTCCATCATCAGTTATTCAGCCATCTCTTCATCATCAGGCTTCCATCATCAGGCCATTCGTCCTCAGTTCTGGCTAACCAGGGAGGACTGAGAACACCAGAGGTTGGCCATTGTGATGTCCTCTACAGGAAGGGTTGGAAGTGGGGTCTGAAGAACTACAGGCCTGAAAACTTGGCCTCAGTGCCCAGAAAAGTTATTAACAGGTCATCTCCAGTATGATCATGTAGCAAGTTCAGGACAACCAAGGGATCAGGTCCAGCTGTCATGGATTTAGAAAAATTAATTCCCATTTGACCAACCTGATCTCCTTTTATGACCAGGTGACCCAGCTAGATATATTACGATAGGGTTTATTAGTTTAGTAGTTTAAAACTAGCTTCGCTTTAAAATATTCTCCCTACTAAGAATTTTATTACAACAAAAAATGTTATAATTATTTGAATTATTCTAGGAAGAAAGCAAAAAGAATTGTTAAAAGAATGTAAATTTTAAAGAAAGAAAAATAGGGGAAGCAGATGGGATGGGAACATAAAAAATGCATAATGACATTTTAAATGTTACTAATCACATTCAAATTAGTGCCTGTTAACTAAGCAGGGACATTCACACAATCAACCTTTCTTACAATGAAATTAGAGAAGATGGTGTTTTCTGGCCTTAAGAAAATCAGTATTGTTACCCTTATTTGTTCAGTTATATTCAAATTCCAGCAGCTGGTTTTGTTGAGGGGAAACAAGAAACAAATTCAGAGCTGAGAAAAAGTACTTGTAGAACTCATAATTTTCATATAAACACTTATAAAGGATTTATTCTACACTGAAAACACAAATAATAGCAGTAAGCAAGACAAATCAGCAGTTTTGAATTGTAGTGTCTTGCAAAATTCTCAGGGATTACTTGTAGGGCAACTGAATTAGAAAACCTTTTAGCAGAACATCAGCTCCTCCAAATAAATCCATGATCTCCACTGGCTACTTCTGGCTTGGAGTCTTAAGCCATACTAATAACTGTTGATTTTTAATTTTAAGTCCTGGTAATAGTTTTTCATTATGTTTATTAAACAAAAATTGTGTTTATTATTTTTGTTTATTGCTAATCTGGATTCAGTCTGTTAAAAATAAAAAATACTATTCTATCAATCAGATTTCCATTATGAAACTAATAATAAAATAATTTATTAGTATTTTGACTGACTTGTGTTCTTGCTCAACTCATATAAACTGCAATAAATAAACTCTGAAAGAGGATGAACATATGTCTCAGAATTTGGCATCCAGTATAGGGTTTTTTGATAATGTTCCTTTGAACTGATGTACACAAACTGTTAAGTTATTAGTCACAATTAGTAAATTGTGAAAAAAATACATATCCCTTTAACAAAATCACCTTTAAAGTGCTGACTTAGTAAATCCAGACACTGCTCTGGAACAATCATATTTTTAACATTGTACAAAAGTTTGTCTTTTTTTGTTAGCTCTGAAAAATATCATGGAGTTTCTCCATGGTCCTTTACCTTGGAATTTTATTGTTTGCCAAAAATTGCATTATATAATCAGTCATTATTTTGTAGATAATAAGTCTTATGTGGAAAATTACTTCTTGCTCAAAACACATGTCCTTTTGTGCATGTGGAGTTATGTGCACTTTTTTAAACTATATTTTATTTCTCATCATTGCACAGTGAACACAATTCACTTTCCACCTTAGGTTATGTTTTATATGGTAGAGGATAATAATTGTTTGCTAGATTCATCATACCTATCACATAGATTTAGAAATAGTACAGTAGAAGATGGCAGTTTTAAACATATATGGTTAACAGAAAAGTTAGATTCACAACTAACATTCTATTGTGATGGTGCATAACATGAAAAAAATATAACCAGTTGAGAAAATATTTTGCCATTTTAAAAAAATCTTAGCTTCCAGTAGCATTCTAAGACTGGTCCATCAAAATTTTCAACATTGACCTTAATTATTTTTTTAAATATTCTTATGTATTGGCCCTTCAAACTAAAAACAAAACCTAAACAAAGTCATCTGTACCCCCATTCCCCCAACTAAAACAAATGCCCCGAAAATATCCTAAGTAAATATTTTCATATTTAATTATTTAAGTTGTTCCATTCCTATAAATATTTTATGTTTCAGTGACCTGTTACATTCTGACATTATCATATTTTAAATGCATGGCTACAGCTTTTTAACATCTGAATGGAAAACAGCATATATGGATTCAATAAACAGAGGCACTTCATGATCAAAACTAATTTTATTTTATCCTGTAACACTGAAATATGCTGCTATAGTACAGATTGAAACTGAGGGATGAGTGCAGGTCAACTAAAGGCACAACACAAAATATCCTAAAAAATGCTCATTGACTCTATATTATACACAGACCAAAAATAAAACCTGCATTTGTGAGTTAATCAAGTCTCTTCAGTCTACCAAAAGATATTAGCAAAAACCCTTTCCTGCTTTCAAGGTAATCGACCAAGATACGGTACAAATCAAAATGTACTTTGGACTAAATACTTAAGCACACAGACACAAGTTTTAGTTGGACTGTCTGAGTCACAGATTACAAACACCGGCAGAACCACCTTCAGGTCAGTTCTGGCAGAGTAGCTGCCACATCAGATGAAACATCCAGGAGGGAGGGAAGAGGGCTATGAGCTTTTTTCCATTTAAGTTTTCCAAGCAGTAGATTGAACCAAGTGACCTGACAGTTATGGTCCTGCTTTCTGGTTTGTATGTATATAAAGCCAGATTTACATTTACAATCAGAAATCAGGGAGCACAGGGGAAAAAAAATTATAATAATCTGATTTTAGAGGGAAGAAGAAAATTTAGTATCAGCCAGAAGCATCAGATGTTATGATGGCTTACGACAGATCTATTTCTTCAAAATTCTCCTTGACTCACTTTTATCCCCTTTTGTTTCTCCATCTATCTCTTATCAGGACAACCAAGTTTGCATCCTTCATACTTGTGGTAGTGACAATTCAATTTTAATGAAAAACACATCTTGAGACAGATTTGACTACACAGAGTCTTAACTCATCCTTGGAATAGGTGAGGAGCAAAAGGAGAGACTGTGCTTGGCTCTTTTGCGCCTTGAATAATTGATTCAGCTGGGAGTAAGAAGTAGGTCACCTACTTGGATTCGACAATTCTTTATCAGTCCTATCCACTGATATTAGGAAAGTTTTCATTTATTTGTCAGCAAAAAATATATTTTGTCTCTGCTTTTCATGCCTTGCCTTGGCTTGGGCCTTGTGTAAAACTGTTTCCTTTTGAAGACTCCTGGTGGAGATTCAGTTGAGCAATATGGGTTAATGTTTGTATCAGATCTGTTTTGTGAGGATCCCTTCCTCCACACAGAGAATGTAAAAGAGTCTAATATTGAAAAGAAGTAAGCAGAAAATTATAAAAACTCTTCCTTACTGTAAAGCAGTGACTTTATTAATGACTCAAATATACTCTCAATGGTCTTCCATTTTTTGTTATTTTTCCTCAGTCACCAGGAGCCTCACACCCTTCACACACAAAACGTCAGTGTCTGCTTCTTTGACTGTCCATTGAGCATTTGAATAAAGTCAGCCTATGACAGAATGATAACCATTCATCCGACTCTTTGCATGGATTTGAATTTAGGATTGTAATGCAGCAATCATCTGCATGGATCAATTATTTTAATATTCTCCTCAAGAAAGCTGATAACTAAACCTTTTTTATTTATGTATTTTGAGCAGGACATTTTAGTTTAAATATCAAAGAAAGATGCCATTGTTAATATTAACCAGAGGCATTTTTGTTTTATTAAATTTTTGAATTATATTTGCTAGTTCTAATTAGCTACTTTTATCATCATAATTTTTAAGGATTTCTATTAGTTCAGGGAGGGAATTTAATTAGAATATGACATTATTTGATACTGCAGGGAGACTTTAGCAACAGTAGTTAAAATTAAATAACATAGCCCTAGCCTTTGCAATGTTTTTCAAATTATTTAATTATCCAATTACAGCTTATTTAAGATGTACGTGTTATTTACTTTGAGACAAAACTCCCATTGTGATTTGATTCAGCTGATAGGTTCCAGGTTTGTTCATACAGTATTTGGACTTTGCCAATCTTCACTGTTGTTAAACAGGCCTAATAATCTGAGTAACAGATCCTACAATGCCATTACTTTTGTGTATATCGCTGTACTCAAGATTAAATTCAAAGTTTCATACTGTTTCC
Source organism: Chloebia gouldiae (assembly GCA_003676055.1). Lineage (NCBI taxonomy): Eukaryota > Metazoa > Chordata > Aves > Passeriformes > Passeridae > Chloebia > Chloebia gouldiae. The sequence continues at coordinate 3,279,132 of QUSF01000013.1, read as the reverse complement.
ATGAGCATTTTTACTACACTGCAGAAAAACCTATTTCTTGTCTACCCAACTTGTTTTACTTTTGATCCATCCATTCTTAAGAGAAATTTCCAACATCACTGAGAAAATAAATAAAAACAATGTTTGAGATTCTACAGTCCTACTTCAGTGAACAATTTAGTGTGCTTTAAAGAAATTGCATTAATTCTCAGCCCTAAAAAAGCTGTTAACCACAAAAAAAAAGTCTATGTTTTTCCTAAAGCATTTAAATACTCAGTTAAGTAACAAAAGCCAGATGAAAAGCCAGAATTACCCAAAGGGGCTGAGTCCTTATGTTAGCTATATTTTTGTCCTGAAAGATGTATGAATATACTGCTTTGTCGTAGAGGGAATGTTGTATTGCTTTCCCGTTTCTTTAGTCATGCTGCTTCACTCAAGCATGGCTATAGTATTCCTGCAATGTAAAAAAATCCAGTGGCCTTTCATAGTAGGCTGAGACCTTGTCCTGTGGTTAAATGAGCAACACAACTTGAAGAGACAGAAGGCAAGTAGCTCTCTCCCTGCTCACAAAAGGCTTTCTTGCTGACAGAGTGAGTGAAAACTGCAATTCCTGAACGCTGCTGCTGAAGGTGGGCAGTGGGGCATGCAACCCTAATTTTCCCCAACCTGCAGTGAGGAACTGCAGCCTGAAGGTGCTATTTCATGTTATTTATAGTTAAGGCTAACTTGAAGTTTGGTGATACCCAAAAAGGGTGGGGGGGGGGGGATCCCACAGCCACCTCTGGCTTGAATGCTGAGTGCTATACATGTACTAACTGTTCCTCATCCCACCTAGGATGGTTTGTGCCCTCAGTGAGCCGTGGGGCTGTCTCTGTAAGCCACGCTCCTCACACCAGACTATGACACCAACCTGCAGGGTGATGTGCCAGCCTGGCTGGACCTGTCCCCAGGGAGGGACCTGATGCCTGGCTCTGGGTCTGCCTCCGTGACCCCTGGCTGCTCTGCTCCTGGCTGGGGCACTGGGACAGTCCCTGACTGGTGAGGCCTGTTATGTACTTAGAAAAATCTATTTACTGTGAAAAGATTTCAGGATGCTTATAAGGGTTTGTTCTGAAATTTCAGCCAGTGCAGATGAAAGAAGCAGAAGAAAACAGTGAAAATAGGGACTACCTTCAACAGATCTGAAAAGAGCACATGAAAACTTATAAAATGAGAGAAAAAATGAGGTTTATCAATATGTTACTGAGAAAAACAAGGAATTCCTAAGAAAATTTGTGTTTCAGGCAGTGCCGTAAAAAACCATTAAATTAAAATTAATTTCTAAAATGTAGGCTATAGCTGTAACACTGAGCCAAGGTTTCTCTTTTTTTTTTTTTTTTTTTTTTTTTTGAGGTTTGATGCAATGAGATCATTCTAATAATTTTGGCCTTTGAACAAAATGGGTCTTTCAGTTTTACTTTCTCAGGCAACTCCATTTTGGTGAAAGAAGAAAATTACTACAATCTTCTTGTCTGTAAAATGCTGCTCAAGAGCTCCTCACTCTTCTCCTTCATAGAAGGATGTCATAAAAATTATAGGGTGCAAAATGTTAGTAATAGCAACACAAAGTCAGGAGTTCCACAGGTAAGTTTCTTAAAGCACTCCAGTTTTGTAAATATTCAATATTGTTTATTGCAGAGGTAAAACAGAGAGAAACGTTTTCTTGCATACTTTGCAGTCACAATCTGCTGTTGTACTAACCTGCAGTGATATTTGCACTGACACCTGCAAGGGCTTCCCATACCCAATGATGCCATCATTGTCTGCCTGTACACGCTCACAACCCAGAAAAAACATGACATGCAGCTGAAGCTGTACACTGACATGAATGGCAGGTTTATGTGCCTGAAACACTCCAGAATCACAGCAGGATTTCTGAAAAAGTTTCCTTTTTTTTCCCCCTAACTTGGTACAGGAATAAACAAGAAAAACAGTGAAGAGTTGAGCTAGATCATACTCCAACTTGCTCTTTATCACAAAGATCTGAAACAAATAAGTGTCAGGGTTTTCTCAGCTATAGTGCTGCAATATACCTTATCCTTAAGGCTGCAATCATACTGACTACAAAGCTTTTGCTTTTATGAGTTTCTCAAAATGGGGAAAGATGCAGAATATTTTTGTTGAAGGCTGTTGAATCGATGGACTGGTTTGCAACAGGAGAGCATACTAGCTACCTTTTGTGGAGGGTGAGATTGTAGGATGTGCTTCAGTGGTCGCCTTTCTTAAAGAAGTCAAAAGAATAAGGTTCTTCTGCACTTAAAAGATTTAAAAAGAATTTGATGAACATGGTTGTTCATATGACAAATACTGACTACATGTAAATACACATGCACAAATTGTATGCAGCATATGCTTTCTTCAACCCTGTACTGCGTAATGCTTCAGAGCTGTGGCAACAGCACTAAGTACCTTTTTACTTTTACCTTTCAGGTAAAATGCAAGTCAGAGTTTCTCTATAATGGAGTAAATAGTCCATTATAGAGAAACTTTTCCTTAGGAAAATATAGAGACAATACAGAGAGAATTTTCCTTAGGAAAATTCCTAAGTTGACTGCAGATTGACTTATGCTCTGCAGAAGGGCACTGGTTTACTCACAGAAGGCAATTGAGAATTTCCTTATTTCTTTCCGCTTTTATTGAAAGTGCTTTGAAAAAAATCATTGCAGAAAAACTAAGTGCCAAGTTTCCACACCTGTGCAAATGAATGAAATCAGGTTGTGTGTATATTAATAACTTCTGTTTTATTTTACTGAGTTTTTAAAAAGTAAAACGAACATTTATGAACCCACCAAGAGAGGGAAATGTAGAAGGAAGTTACATTATACATTATGAATAACTGCAACTTGGAGGGGTTAATGATTTAGAACTAGATCTAATAGTCTGTATAAATGCCTACATAGAGAAGGAAATTTTTCATGATTTGTAAGAAGTTAGATATGCAATAAAATGAATTGTACATTAATTTAAACACCTGCCTTTGACATGCTTCTGAGATCGATGTTCTGCTTACTGGCCTTTCCAAACTTCTTAGCAAAGCTAGAATTCAGGTAAAATCATTTCAAGCAGAAATCATTTGCCACAAGAGCTCAGTAAAACATCTTAACATAATTTGCTTTATAAAAAAATTCTGCATAAAAAATCTATGACATTTTGGGGTGGTGGACTACATTATACAGGAAATAACTTCTTGAACTGATCTTTTTTCTTATTCACACCATGTGGAATTTGCTACTGCTTTGCAATTCTGTAGGATTATTATGGCAATGACACCAATTGCAAAGGTGAAACAGTAATCTGAGGATAGCAGTCCTGCAGACTGTCAGGTTAGTCCATTTCTCTCATGTGAGTTGCTCATTGACCTTCTCTCCAGAACTCCAAGTCCACTGGAACTCAAATTTTGATCCAAGATCTCAGGAAGGCAAGGGCAGCGCCATCTCACCTGTGGCAGAGGTATCATATAAAAATAATAAAGAAGCAGAGATAATTCCCACTCTTTCCTCTCTGCTTGCCATGAGAAAGCTAGCTGCTTCCCAAACTCTCTCCTTTCTCTTCAAGACAAAAGAATTGTATTATTTTCACATTTTACAAGCTTTAAAAGGCTACTTTTTCCCATCATGAAAGAAAGCAGAGCAGACACTAGGCTTTTAGCTCAAAACTAGATTCCATGTTATGATTGAAACCACAGAAATAATTATTTTCTCTATTTTTAATTATTATTAATAAAAAACTTATAGCAACGTAAGGACTCGGAACAATATTTGTGCTACTAAAATGCTAGAAAATGCTTAATGACTTTGTTTTCTTTGATATTTCAAGCATATTTAAACAACACAAGGCCAAATCCCGGTGTGCTGCACTATTTGAAATCAAACTATTAAATCTCTGAGCTATCTTAGTAGATTTTTATGAGGTAGACTTAAAACCAGACTTTATTATATTTATAGTTACATAACCACAGAATAAGCTGGGTTGGAAGGAACCCATCAGGATCACCAAGTCCAACTCCTGCCCAGCATAGCACCATCCCCAAGAGTGACACCATGTACCTGAAGGTATAGCCCAACCACCTCTTGAACTCTGTCAGGCTTGGTGCTGCGACCACTTCCCTGGGGAGCCTGTTCCAGTGCCCAAAGCTGCACTGACCTGGGATCCTGAAGCCTCAGTTGTCTGCTTTCCCTCTTGCCTAGCAGTTTCTCAGCTGTCTGGGTTTCCAGAGATTGCGAGAAACTCTGGCTCCTGGGAAAGAGCGATACAGCGTGATTAATTCTCCCTCACAAAGAATTACAGCATTTGGAAGTTTTCTTGCAAAGTGGAGTAGAATCAATTTGTTATAATCTCTTTTTATAATCTCTAATAAATATTTCACCTTTTTATTCTGGAGCAGAAACGTGCTGTAAAAGTGCACAGCCACAATGAAATGTCTTTTGATGTGAATATATATGAGTCTCTAAGACTGAATTTTCTCTATTATTTGTTAGACACAAAAACCTTCCTAAAGTTAATGAATACAAATGTATTTTATTACACCTAGGGGGTTATTGTTTTTTGTTTTTGTTTTGTTGTTTTTTTTTTGTTATGGAACAAATAAAAGTAAAGGTTGTCTCTAGATTCCATATTCTGATTTAGAATTGGAGATGATTAAACAATATATATTTTGTTACATATAATTTTGTTAACTCTCAAACCCCAGGCATGCTTGACACAGAAACAGCAAAAAAGGAGAATTTAATTTCTCACTTTTCTAGGCATACAGAAACACACTCACATTATCTTTGAATTCTGGTTCTTTTCCTTAAATGAGCATTTTAAGAGCTTGCATTTTAAAAGGAAAAAGAAATTAAATTTGGTTTTGTGCAGCACAATACATTTGTTGTACCCCAGTCCAGCAAAGAAATCCCATACTCCAGCCTAACATGCTGTCAAGTTTGTAACGGAATTTGGAGTCATCTCTGTTTCCACAAGAATGAGAAAACAGACAAACAAGGTGGTCATAGGACAGCCACGTAATGGCTTGTTTCCTATTTGTGCTTTTGTTCAGCACTATTATGGCACTAATACACCAGTTCTGCTTCTGGAAGGAGCTGCAATTCACATAGAAAATATAATTATTTCACATATAATTTTCAATGTCATTGTGGGCAGTAATGTCAGATAAAGGTTTTCATTTGATCCTAAGAGAAGAAAGACTGTATGATCAGATTAAAACTCATATTCTGTGTTTCTATCAACATTAAAATGGATTGTAGCATAGCTGTGAAGACTGAGACTGCTTCAGGCTCAGAATAAGCTCCTAGGTTAGGAAGCAGCAGTTGTTTCAACACAACATTATCTCTCCATGTTAATTCATTTCATTATAGTGATTTATAGTTGATATTGCTTTTGTCTCACCTTGATGGTTGCAAAGACATTATTCACTATCAGACATGGTGTCTTTTGTCCAATTTTCTAAATGTCACTACTAAAAGAAACTGTGCAAAACATTTTAATTACTGCTGAATACAATCAAAGTGAAGAGAAAAATGTTCATTGTACTGCTTCAGGAAAAAAAAATCCAAGTTATAATAAATTAATCCCTCCATGTTCCATTTGTAGCATAACAGTGAACGATAGAGGTTATTAAAAGAGGGTGATTCTATTTTCATCATTTAGGAGTATCTAATTTTATACCATTTTTACAATATTTTCTGATCTTTATGATCTAAGTGTATGACTTGTGCTTATATATTTGTAAGTTCCATATTTTTAGAAGAAAAGTTGATGGGAAACTATAATATAGAGAGGAAGTATAAGAGAAAATACGGAAAACTAGTCATGCTAGGAATTTTCTAATTACAGTGCTAATAAAGGATTATTGAAATGCTGATGTCATGATAGAGACCTTCTTATCTTATTATCATAATTTTCAGTTCACCTACTATACATTTTACATAAAGATGCTGCTAGAACAATTTATTTTGGTCAGATTATTTTATCTAGGCATTTGTTTGCTAGATTTTCTAGTAATTTATCTGACAGCTCTGGCATTTATGACTCTCTACCTGGGGAAAAATTTCAACATAAGTTTCCCACTACATCAGTGTCAAATTACATTTGTGATATAATTTTTTATGTTTAGTTCTTTTATCCAAACCTATGCTTCTCACAAGAAAATTTTCAGAGCTGCAACTTGAAATGACCCAAATTTATTGTATAAATACACTGAAATGAAAAACCTTGAAGTGCTGCATCCAGTAATCAGAAGGTAGTATTTTTCTCCAGATGGTCAAGAGCTTCCATTTTTATTCTCTTCGCATTTGTAAGATGGAACTGTAAAGTATATTACAACTTTGCAACTTTCTCAAAAAATCTGAAATGTGGAATTTCAGAATCTGCAGATGTAGTAATTATTTTTATTGCCATTATTTATTCTCGTATGAGAAGAAGTACCTCTTCTAATCCTGGTGTATCAACCTTACAAAATAGTGCACAAGCTAAAGGTATTATTTCTTTCTCGTCCTTTTTTTTTTTTTAATTTTTTTTTTTTTTTTGCAGCACCACCTTAGAAACAAGTTCAACGGAGGGCCTATTTGAAGGGATGTTCAGAACTCAACTCACATTTCTTCAAATTATATTTAAAATTTTCAGAGAAATTTGAAAGTATTTTAGAGGAGGATAGACCCAGTGAATATTCACCTTGTATGAACTTGTGAAGATTGTGTCTTCATAGCGTTTCGCTGAATGTTGAGCATGTATAAAATTGTCTCAAACTGAGAAATGGAGCAAAAGTTATCCACACACACCTTCTGTAATTCATAATGGCGGAGATGTTAGACAAACAAAAAAACTGATCTTTTAAAACAAACAAAAAAGAAAAGCCCTGAAGCTAACTTTAAAGGTTAAGCAGCCTTTCTTTCTTGTTTGCTTCATCCTTTGATATTGCCAATTTCTTTATTTATTCATTTTAATTTCCAAGCTGCTCAGCTGGTGGATGGTGCCTCTTAGTGTAGCAAGGATATAAACCTTCATTCCTGCTTGTAAAAAAGAAGTATCCATGAAAAAATGAAAATTATTTCTCTGCTGCCATGTCAGTCTCCTAAGACTTTTCATCTGAGAACTGGTACCTGTTTGACAGTGGTATTTATTGGAGACTTTCATAATTTCTGCTTGGGAATTACATATTGTCTTTACACTGCAGGCCACTCCTTCTCTCTCTCAGAGTAAATCACCTCTGCATACAGGAGAAATCCATTCACTTCTTACTCATAATAAATTTTGTCTGTGGAGGAAGACCAAGTCTCGAGCACAATTTATACTTTTACGTTTCTGTATGTTTACGTAACGCAACTGGTATATAAAACTACTCACAAGAAAAAATCCTCTTGCCATTGAGAGTCTGTAAAACCCTTTAGATCTGAATTTGATACAGAGAGAATGCCTAGGATAATAAGGATCAACAGAATTTGGGCAGACAATGTGACTTGGAGATATACAGAGAAAAATAGCTTGGAGTTACTAAACATAGGGTCTCAGCCCACAGAGAGAAGGCCTATCAAACTGAAGGGACAAAGAAATGAGCAAGGTAAAAGAGAGGCCATGAAAGGACTGAACGTGTGAGATTCCCCCCAGGATACAGCTTTCCCTCTTAGCAAAGGTGAATTCTGCGTGTAAATGGACTGTATGACAAGCACCAAAGAGATAAAGCTGTGATCATGCAACTCCTTTGTTTATATTGATTTCATCAAGAAGCTGGGGCTCAGGGGGAAAATGGGTTTGTACATTCAGAACAGCAGTTGCAATCTGAAAGGGGAAACATTGCTGAGCTATAAACTCATGACATGCTGCAGACTGAGTAAGTGGTGCAGAGATAGGCAATGAAAGGGAAGGGAGGTCAGTGCTAAGTATTTTGTGAGGCCTCTATTGAACTGATGACAATTTTCCTTTGTTGAGAAGGAACTCGCCAGAGATACCTCAGGGCTTTACAGCAAGACATATAGTTTCTCTCCCACAGTTTTACATCTTTAGTACATGTACTCTGAATATATTCCATACTTCATGTTAAAGCATGTTTTACACAGAAAAACAGTGAATCATTTTTATGCCAATAATTTGCTAAGTAGGATTAGGACTAGCCAGTTAAAAGATATAATATTCACAGACATCAGGGTGTATGTATTCACTGTGAATTGAAACATGTTACTGCTGGTCAACACAGTGTATTTCACTTACCTAACTAAAAATTGGAGTGTCTCTTACACAGTTCAGACTAAATGATAAAGAAAGAAATTAGTTAAAAAATTTAAAAACAATAATTTAAAATAGGAACAGAATTTAGTAAAAAAACAGAGTTCCTTTATTTTAAAAGTTCACTAAAACATCAATAAAGGAAGATTTTCATTAAATAGAGATTACAGGACAGTTTTATCAAAAATTTTCAACTTTGCTCCTTTTGAATAAAAATAAAGTCAATAGTGTTCATTATTTAAATTTCAGGCTGTATGTGAAATATCTGCATATTATTTTGGTCCACCAGGTAGGGTTCAGAAATACAAAAATGACTGTCTGTGCAATATATTATATAATTTCATATATAAAGAATTTTTTATATGCATACATACAACATTCACTTGGTGAAAAAAGAAAGTCTATTCTACTATATTTTGGAAAGAAAGTGTTTTAACCTTAATGAATACAATAATTTATGCCACAGGGAAAAAAAAAAAAAAGCAAGCCATACTATTGTATGGATTTTTAAAGAGTTAGTGAGGAATAGACAAGGCACAAATAGTTCAGAACAACAACATGACAATGAGTTTTGGAAAAGTTTATAGTGCTGTCTTGTTTTAGGCATTTATTGCAGTGGAGATAAACTCAACTTATACCTTTAGGGTGTCAATTGCAATACAGGTGGTCAGAATGTTCCCAGATACCTGATTTAAAAAGAACTAGGTAAAGATAAAAACAGACAAAGGAATGAGACTGAAGTTGGAAGGCTAGAGGCATAGAACATGACTGAAACACTGCTTGATATTTGTTCAATATTATTTTGATTGTTATGACAAATGAGATTAAAATTGATGCTTTGCTGGCCAGTGACAGTGATATGAAAAAAAAATCCCCAGCTGTTTCAAAGGAAATATTTGCTGTGGTAGTCAATAGCCAGAAAAATTAGTCAAGCCTAGACAAGAGGAGAAAAGAGTACACATATAATGTAATGGAAATCAGTAATGTATATCAGAAATTAAATCATTACCTAATTTAAGTTTTTAAAATCAATAGTTCTTCTTTAATAAAAAAGTTTCTCATATCCTAGAACCTTACGCAAATTGCTGTTATTCTCTTCAATATTTAAACAGACAATTTCAGAAGAAGCATTTTGAGAATGTTTTCAGGCAAATATATGTTTCAGGCAAAAAATATGTTCAGGATAACCTGACAAATGAACTCAATGATCTATTGAAGACCATAGGTCTTATTTTAAAGTAATACTTAACTTGCAAAAGAACATCAAATGGTAAAACTTCCACTAAATTTCTTTCAGAAAATTGCTTTTCAGATTCTTTTGGTGGCAGGAGGAGGAGGAAAAATGCTACACTGTGATTTCATATCTACTATTATAAAGCCTGCCCAAGGTACTCTGAACGTTCCCTAACAGAAATCATTTGTCAGATATTCAACTACAAATAATTTTTATGGGTCTATTCATTACTTGATTCAAAGGCTTGTTAAACTAAATGTCCAAATGGAATGAAGTTTTTCCATGCTCATCTCTTTTGTTTAGCTATTATAACCTGTATGGAAATAAACATCTTTGCCTAATTTTGGAATTCACATTTAACAGTATTTTGTTTTGGGGCATTTTCAATAACTTTGTGCAGAGTAATATTCTTTCCAAAATGAAGGTGGCAAAATCTGGTCCTTATTCAGTGAAAATGAGAGCTTGGACCAGACTATCGTAGCATTTTGATTTCTGCAGAAAACTCTATAACGATGTCTTAGCTTTGCCCTGCTGAACCTGGAATACTTGCAATAATCAGAGCTCCTCCTAGCCTGTTGAGGGTTTTTTAGTTTTGTTTGTTTGTTTGTTTGTTTGTTGATGTTGGTTTTGGTTTTGGTTTTGGAGGGTTGTGTGTTTGGGTTTTTTTTGGGGGGGGTGTTTGTTTAAGGTTTGAGTTTTTTTTTTAATTATGAAAAATCAATATTTAGATATTAATTTCTGCACTCTTATGCAATCTTTACAAGCATAGAAAAGGTATGTAAAATTATGTAAACCACTTGTTTGTATGCACCGTAAAAACTATGAAAATCTCATTTTTCAGGCAGTAGCAGGGAAGAAAGCCACAAAATGGTGGAGTGGTATCAACTGCAAAATAAGAACTTGACAATAGAAATAATAATAATAAAAATTATCTATAATCTTGGTTTTTACCCAGAACACTAATAAGAATGTAAAGGTGACTAATCAATTCCATGGCAAGAGAGCTACCATGGAATGTGTTAGATATTTCTGAAGTGCATTTTGTTGATATTAGGTACTGAATATAATGTATCTAAAATCCTTTACACATCTTCTTTATTTAATTGATTGATTGATTTACATTGTAAGAAAACAAAGACAGTGATTTTTTTGTTTGGTTGGTTTTTTGGTTTTTTTGGGTTTTTTTTTCCTTTTTTTTTTGTCTTTCATGTCTTACAGTAAAAGGAAAGAAATTAACAGAATATTACAGAATTATTTGAGTTTGTCTGGGGAATGAATTTGACACTGTGTTTTTAGAACTCCTTGTGACTTAAAAAAAGCCCTGCTGGCTTTGAGACACCTTCATTTTTTTGAAAAGTGTTTTATGCAGTTGATCAGAAGTTTCCCTCCAGCATGTTAGTTTTTCAAGAAGCTGTTTACACAGCTTCCTTTACACCACACTGGCAACACAGAGGGGATTTAAAATGAAAGTAATTTACCTGCAGGTCTAAAACAGATACAAGACAGTTTATAAGCCACTACTCAAGATTCATGAAACCTCAAGATTGGTATCCATTACCCATAAGTTTCCTTTTCAAATCACGCCTAAAGGTATGTTATGGTCTGGTTATTAAAATTATTAGAGAGTTGCCTCTGCCCCAATTAAGGTGCAAACAAGACCAAAGTCAAGAGTATGAATTTTATTTAACAGTAAATTTGAGGCAGAGTGATAGAAAGAAACTGGAAAAAAGGGAGAGAGAGAGAGTGACAGACAAAGTATAAAATATCGCTGCTCTGTGGATCCTGAAGGCATCCCACTGATCCTCTTCTTCCAGTCTTCTTGGTAGTGAGAGTCCCTCAAAACCATAGAGTCTGTTGGATTAATATACATTCAAGACAGGTGGGAATGCCCAGATACTTCCCCTGGAGGTGTGTGGGGGGGCAAATTTGGCACTGCCTCTTGCAACAGACTCAGTTGCATCACTTTGTATCATATACACTGCTCTTGTGCAAGGCCTCAGGAATGAGTCTGGGGAGCAATCTGGGGTATCTTTTAACACTTCCTCTGCTGCCCCTCACATGGACATCCCATGCATGTAACCTTCCCGAGACTGGGGGTTCAAGAGATGAGTGGGTTTGTGTAAGGAGGATGGATGTTCACTGCCTCTGACCCGAGGTTATGCTACACACCCAAAACTCTCCTTCTCACCACTCAGTTTGTGGAGAAGTCTGTGCAAACCTGGCCTCAGCAGATGAGTCTATGGGGTTGGGCTCCCCTACCCCAAACCCAGCCAGGGATGACTTTCAGAACAGCTCCTCCTTTCTTCTCCCTCAGCCTTTGTTTTGCCCTATACTTAAGATATTGGACAATAGCATCACTTTTATCTTGTCTCAGGTTGTCTTAAACTGCTTGACTCAATGTCCAAAATTCCAGTCAGGAGGCATATTCAGGGAGGGGTGGGTATAGACGGTCACAGCTTCTTTATACAGTTTTGCCATAATGGGCAAAAAGTCCTCCATAACAATGTCTAAGCTATCAACCATAACATTTCACTTTCACAAGGCATCAGGAAACACAAGAATAATGAGAAAAATACAATCCTTCACTTGACTGAATGCCTGAAAAAATGCTATCAATTGTATTCAAAATTCTGATTTTTTGAGTTTCAGAAAAAGGCTGGTAAAGGCAAAACAGATAGAAACACCATAGGGCTGTGCTGATTATGAAGTAGAGTTAATTTTCTTCACAGTGGTTGGTACAGGGCTATATTTTGTATTTTTGTTGAACATGGGGTTGATAATATAGAGATTTTGTTGTTGTTGAGCAGGGCTTACAAACAGCTAAGGCCTTTTCTGCTTTTTGGAGTGTCATTCTGGAGAGGAAGCTGTGGGGAGCTTGGGAGGTTGGAAGGAGACACAGCCAGGACAGATGATCCCAAATGATCAAAGGGATATTCCAGACCATATGTCATCATGCTCGGAATATAAAAGTGGAAGGAAGAAGAAGGAAGGGGAGATGTTTGGAGTGATGGTGTTTGTCTTCCCAAGTCACTGCTACACATGATGGGGCCGTGCTCTTCTGGAGATGGCTGAACACCAGCCTGCCCATGGGAAGTGGTAAATGAATGCCTGGTTTTGCTTTTCCATATTACACTGCCTTTACCTCAATACATGTGTTCTCTACCTTTGACCCTTCTGATTCTCTCCCTGATCCCACTAGTGGGAGAGTGAAGGAGCCATTGAGTGGGTTTTGGTGGCTGGCTGGGGATAAAGCACAACTAAGTCCCATTAACTTTTTAAATGAACATACAAGTGACTTGTAGCTTTAGGGGGGGCAGGGGGAATAAAAAACCGAACTTCTATCACAAAATACAAAAATAGATTGATTGAGATACTATGTTTTAGTATAGTTCTTGCTTTTCTTTACTGAAATATCCATTATAGTTCTTGCTTTTCTTTATTGCAATATCCTTTATCCATAAATAGTACACGGTGAGTTATTTGGATTGCTCCAGAAGTTTCAAAAATTAAGTTTCTTTGAGAGTTTTCTTCTTTATTTACTGATATCTTACTTGGGAGATGGAAACACTTAATAAAAAGCTGGTCATTGCTCAAATACTCATAAAGCATAACATATTAGCAAAACAATGCATCATAGTTTAAGTCAGAAAAATGTTAACTCTAAATAGCACGTGACACTGTTTTAATGATCAGAGTTAATTGTCAGCCACATTTGAAAATGAAAGTGAATGGAAAAGCTGTTGACTTGTTGAATTTAGTTAGATCAGTTCATAAAATCAGTCAGTATTCCAGTGAGGGATGGGCAGCTTGCAAGGGGTTAATATGTTCTTAGCACTTTGAAGTCTAAATTACTTTTAGAAAGTAATAACCATGTGGTACCTTGAAGGAAGGCCTAAGCAGTAAACTTTAACTGCTGCCTGAGTTGGCAGTCATTTCATAGAGACAAGACACTGCACAAGAAATTGCTCCATAAATAAGATCCCTTACAGAAGAATTAAAATGAAATTCATATTATTGGTCTTCACTAGGAACCATAAAAAACACAGGACAGCCAGGAAGTGGCACTTGTTTCAAATCACTGTTAGAAGCACCTGAAGGACACCACTGAAGTCAGCTTGATCAATGATGATGAATGCATTGGTCAAGATTTCTGTGCAACTGTAATGCATTTGGAAGCCTTGAGGAAATTCATCTGGCAAAAAGAAATAGGAGAGATATGAGAGATTCCTACTGCAGAGATTTTCCTATGACCATTAATCCAGGTATGTGCCCTAAGCAAAGTATCTCTAAATGTGTTATCCCCAAATCTTTTGAGATCTCCTCCCTTCTTATCTCCTTGATACAAGGTCTCTGAAGTGTGACCAGTTTTTTGTGGTTTGAAGGGCGATATGTGGTCATACTGTCTGAATGAGACTTATGATCTCCACTGTCAAATCATGCATTTTGCTAGCAGTGACAAAAAAGAAACTCTTGTATGATGTTTACATTTGGTCTCTGCTGTGCCTGGATGCTGATATTCTGTGAGCATTTGCACAAGGCTGTCAGCCCTGGAAAAATGTCACATGAATGTTTAAAGGTTTGACCTGTAAATCTGATGGGCATGATGGCTGCAGGTAGGTGGAGGTGGGAGGGAAAGGAATTGAAAAGTGTATGCCAGCTATTTCAATGAAGCCTTCTTTATATCATAGAAGGAGCAGGCAGAAAAGAAATAAAATTGCTGGAATCAATGTCAGAAGCCCAAAGTATCCAAACCAGAAAGCAAGAAATGATATATCATTACCTAAACTGAATTGGATTATTGGAGCCCTTCATGATTTGTTCTTCTTTATAATTTGGTTTTTCTTCAGACACTACAAACAATGAGCAAAATATTCTGAACTATTACTCATATGGCACTTTATGAAGGGGAGTGATGGATATTCTGAAGGTAGAAGTGACATTGATGGCAACGCATTGCAAAAGAAACCTGAAAATGTTTGAAATTTGTTTAAAATAAAACTTCTTTCTAGTTGCTGCTATTTTGAAATATATATTCAGTCAGCTTTATGTCTTTGAAAAGTGACAGATTAATGTCATCAGGACTATCAATCTGCTATTATTGCACACAACAGATATATATTGCCATAGCTGTGAACTTGAACCACATTCTTTAAGGGTGATAAGATAGCATCTTATGCTTAACTACTTTGATACCTGAAGAGTATGTTGGGAGGTGTATTGAGAATACAACACCTGATAAAATGGAGAACAACAATGTTATTAGGAGCAATGTCTGTCTATTTTTCCATTTCCTGGTTATCTGAGAACTCAGCAACTAATAACAACAGCTCAATCAATTTAAATATGTGTTGAAAAATGGTTCACTAAGATGTTTAATTAAAATTGTTTTGATTTGGTGTTTTTCAATAAGTAAAAATATACTGTGAGGTGTTTGTGGGTTTAAACATGCAAACATAATGTTCACTGACCATATATATTTCTGCTTGATTTTTTTTTAATTTTTCTTTTCAGGTGTTTCATTTGAATTCATAGGATCATAGAATGTTTTTGGTAGGAAGAGGCTTTAAGGTTTATCTAGTTTCAGTTCTTCTGCCATGGGAAATTCAGGCTCTGGAAGAGCTCTAAAATCCTGCACATAAAGGTTTGCTCACAAAGAACTGAGAACATGAATTTCAGCATCCTATGTCTTCCCTGTACTGAATTTAGCAGATTAAATGCTTCTGAATTTAGCAGATAAAGGAAAAAGCAATTAGAAGTCAAGTAAATGTCAATATTTAATGATAAATTGTCTTGGATAAAATTTAAAAATATCTTTTAAGGTTTTATTAAATTAGGACCTAAAAGAATTTGGTCTTGCTATTAAATCTGTTAATAAAAACATCAATTAGTGTTAATTTCAGCAATATAGTCCCTGAAAACAGCTTCATAATTCACACTCTTGAAGAATGCCAGACAGAGAAGACAGCAATGATTTTCAGTTTCTTTTGCCATGTAGCCTGATTCTGCACTCTCATACAGACTTCTGCAAGGTGTTTGCAGTTGTGTATTAAACAGTCTTGAATCAATAGGCTGAATTTGGACCGACAGCTATGCTATGTATTTCTCCATTAGCTGAGGCTGATTTTAACAGATATATGTACAAGAAAAGAAAGCTAAAAACATTAGAATGCTGCAATTTTATGCCCCATTGAAACACAAACAAAGAATTGTTGTTTACTTAAAGCTTTGTAACGTTGGAATTAAATGTCATTCTGCAACTATGTTTCCCTCACTGATGACACATTAGGACAAGATATTGTCTAAGACTCAAACAAATAACTTAATGATTCAGGGCAAATTTGGTAATTTATAATGCAAGAGTCAAGCTCATTCATGTTCTGAACATTCTTGCAAGAGCATTTAATTTCTTGAGAGGAAAACTTTGACATGAATGACAGAGTAGTTAGGATCAAGTATAGATCTCATCATCATGCTTCATTACTTTAAGGCTGGTAAGTACTGTATGGGGTTTCCAAAGTTGGTTTATATTGCACATTAGTCACAACCATGCTCTTTTTGATATGACAATTAAATAGACCATTAGTCATTTTATAGGGTATTTATTCACCAGCCAAGAGGAAATTGTTATTCTGCTCTGAGCTGGGTAATTCCTGACAGATAAAATCAGAAACCTTTTTCACAAATGTGTGCATATCCAGATGCCCACCTTCAATTAATCCCAGCAGCATGGTTTATTACCCTGTCTTTATAGAGTGCTTAAGTACCTGCATGGTAAAGCTCCTTTCAGTTCAGCAGCAAATTAGTTGCTGGATCACAGAACTTGCCTCTCAGGAAAGGCAGTACAATGTCTGAGGTCAATTAAGTTTAATTTTAGCATACCTTACAGATTCACTTTTTAGGTCACCTAAAATGAACACCAGTTCACAAAAACAATTCTGATATCTTTAAATTATTGTTTGAAAGTTTCCTGGCTTCCTTGAGGAAAGGTAAAATATTCACGGTCCTCAAATTTTTCCCTTCTTTGGCCAAGGCAAGACCAGCTGTCTATTTACAAGGTCATAGCTAGCTGATCACAACAAATTAAGCAAACAACTCTGTTGGGGTCTGGAGCATTTCTCTATTAGGACAGACTGCAGGAGCTGAGGCTGTTAAATCTGGATAAGAGAAGAATGAGAGGGAATCTCATCAATGAATATAAATTTCTCAAAGGCATTTGTCAAGGGTATGGTATCAGACTCTTTTCAGCAGAGCCCAGTGACAGGATGAGGAACAAGGGCCATAAAATAAAACACAAGAAATTCCACCCCAACATGAGGAAGAAGTTAATTAATTTTGAGGGTGGCAGAGCACTGGAACAGGCTGCTCAGTGAGGTCATGGAGTCTCCCTTTCTGGAGATACACAAAACCAACCTGAACACCCTGCCTTGGCTAGGGTCACCTTGAGTAGCTAGCACAGGAATAACCTGGACTAGGTTATCCTCAGAGCTCCCTTCTAATCCTAACGGATCCATGATTCTGTGACTTTGTATGAAGTATCCATTCATATGGTAGACTGTAAATCTGACTGAGAAAGACTGTGTTCCAACCTGACAGCACACAATAACTGCAGTGCCTCCTATAGCTGCTTCTTTTGCATGGAAAACCTGTACCTTACTCCACGACATTCGTGTAACCTCAAACATACATGATAAGTCACATGTTTCAATTGTGACTAATGTGTCAGTTTAAACAGTGCTGATCTGAGAGGAAGGGAACAAGGAAAAATAAAGGGGCTGCTTTAGAAAAAAGAAAACAAAAACTTTACAAATAAAAAATGTTCTAATGACTTGAATCTTACATGATGCAATAAGGACAGATAAAATAATTCCTTAAGATGGGTTGATCTTGGCTAGCTGCCAGTTGCCTCCCCAGACACTCTCTCACTCCCACTCCTCAACAAGACAAAGGGAGAAAATGATATGGAAAAGCTCATAGGTCATGATAAACACAAGGACACTTATCAAGTACTGTCATGGGCAAAACAGACTTAACACATGGAAAATTAATTTGACATATTGCCAAGTAAAATGAGTAGCATGATGAGAAAAGAACAACTAAAACTATAACACCTTCCTTCCTACAACCTTTTTCTTCACAGACTCAACTTCACTCTTCCATCTCTGATACCCCTACTTATTTTCCTGAGAGAACTGGAGAAAAGGGATGGAGAAGGGAAGCTTGAGGTCAGTTCAGAGCAGCTCCTCCCTGCTATTCCCTCCTCCTAACACTTTTTGGAAAAATCCAAGGACATGGACTGGTTATTGACTGTAGCTAATGTGATGTGTTGATGTATGCAATGGAGATGGTTAAAAAGTGGGAGAAGGCTATTTTACTTATAGATTAGTTGTTTATGCCTTGTTTGCCTAGGATAACTGTTTATGAAAAACTCAGAGAAATACTGGAAGAAATATACTTCTCAACAATGGAAACGCTTTTCTTCAGTGTTTTAAGGCTGGTCAAGCATTGGAACAGGCTGTCCTTAGAAGTGGTTGAGTCACCATCTCTGAAGGTATTTAAAAGACGTAAATGTGGCAGTTAAGGATGTGGTTTAGTGTCAGACTTGGCAGCACTGGATAAGTGGTTGGACTTGATTTCCTTAGTGGCCTTTTCCAACATAAATGTTTGTTATGATTGTATGATTAAGAAGGCAGAACAATGTCACTCACCTTAGGCAGGATTCAAAGGTGTTTCTAATTATTTCAAACCAGATCATGCTCCTGACAGTATTTAATTGGTAGAACTTCCAAAATGGTATTTAGGATGTGTTTAATAGCAGGATCTAACTTCTGCTTTTCCCAGCTGAGAATACAGATATCATCTATTCATGCTTGTAATGTCTGTAGATTCTCATTAAGCCCCTGCTTACTTCCAGGTCTGAACCCCACACAGAAAATTCATCACGTGATCATTTCCTTATGCTACTTAGCTGTAGACCAGACATACCACCACTCCCTATGACAGAGGGTACTTTAATCTGATTTTGATATTAATCTGGTTGCTGAATTTCTGCTTAGTCACCAGGGGAATAGTTCAAAAAGCTAAAAAGTCAGATAGCACTCCTGGAAATGGTGGCAGCCATCACCTTTATTCGGAATCCATGAAAACTGCTATGCTACAGAAGAAATTCAAGATGACCCTGTAATCCCTTCCACTTGAGCAGTGCTGCAAATGGCAGAAACAACACTCGGGAAACTAAAGAAGTTTTTATAATTTGAGATACTAGTTTCAGCCCTCCAGCAAAGCTAAGACAGCAGGTGGTTTAAAACAACACACCATGCAGACAGATGCAATATCCCTGAGAACCTACAATCTACACTTATATTAGTGAAACCTAGAAGAATAAATCGCACTACTACTAAAACAAAATTATGAATATGTGAATTGTATTTAATGTTAATTTAGTGAATTGGGCCCTTTTAAACATACATATTTAAATTTGTCTGACTCATTAACCCTAACCTAAATTTGTAAAATATAATCTCTAATAAGTTTAAAAATCAGTCATGCCTTATTAGAAGGATGCTCAGTTTGTGAATTAACAGCCCTCTCTTCTTCAAGGTACTATCAATATTTAGCTGAACTTTTTTGTTTTAAATGATCCACAGTAGTTCATATTCATGTTGTGAGAAAATTAGTACATAATTCCACTAACAGTCACTGGAATTAATCCTCAAAATTTCATCTTACTGACATGAAATTCTGTCCTCATGAGTCCACTGTGTTCCTTGCAGCATTTCATGGATAATTATTCTTGATCTACTTTCATGACCTACTGAGTTCCATTACATTAACATTTTGGAGTTTTTTTCCTTAGACTGTCTGAGTCTCTCCCTGCATTTGCTGCTCCTTGTGTCCTTCTGTCTATCTTCATTTCATATTTTGCATGAGCTGTTTGAACAATCTGATGAGTAGAGTTTAGAAAAAACTTAAAAATACATTCAGGATCTTCGTATTACTGCTTTATCCTTGTAGACTAAAGGGTAACATTTGAGAACAAAGTCATGAGGAGGGTCTGCCAAATTGAGAATGATGTTTTAGCAATGATGCCTGTATCCAAATCCTTTAACAAAATATCAAGAGTAAGCTCTTTATTTTCATCAATGCACCGGTGAAATCATTGATGCATCCACCCATTACATCTTGTCCTACAACCAAGTCTGTTTGCTTGAATCAAAAGGAGAGTCAGGTTCCCTGAACTCTGGTCATGCCCATGTTGTGGAATCACTGTGTCAGTTTTGGCTTCATCCCTGAGGGACCATCAGAGCAACCATTATGTTAAGCAGCACTTCATTCTTGGGCTAGTCTCTTTAACTATATTAGCTGATTATAGATGTGAACAAAAATTTCAGAACTAAAGACAAATGTATTTTCCCGCATGGTTCATTGTAATGCAGTTCATTCAAATATCTTTCAAGGATGTCAAATAGGTGAAAATATGTAATATAGGCAAATCAAAACTGATTATAAAAGCTGCTGAAGAAATCAGAGTAAGATAGAAGTTGACATGAAAGGTTAATTTAAGCAGTGAACACCAGTTCACAAAAACTGCTTTAAGTCCATTGGTTTAAAATTCTTATGTTAGTCCACTGTGCTAAAATAATCTGATAATTGTTTTTCAGCTTATTGTCTTACAGTCTGGCCTCTAGTTTGCGCAGTCATTGTGAAAATTGCCCTCAGGTAGCTTGGATACCAATCAAAATACCTCTTTATCTCAGCTTAGGATGGAGCACAAAGCCATTGCATAAACTGTCTGAAAATGGTACAGCTAAACCATGATGATATCAAGTGCATTCAGTCACACTGAACATAACCAGAGAGACTGAAATTTGGGATGGCAGCACAGTCACTGAGAAATGTCTCCTTTCCTTATACGTGAGCCTTAGTGGCAGAGGGCACAGTCGCTTCATGAGGTGAGCACAGAGAGCACAGCTCCTGAGAGTGACACTGCACTACTTGGAAAGCATATCCTACTTGAGGTGCTACTTGATGAACTAAAATCTTCTAAATCCAACAGAACTTCCAGCATGGTCAAATTAATTAATATATTATCTCACTAGCATAAATGTAATTTTGTTTTTTCATACAGATTTAATCTTTGACTGTATTGTGGACAGAAGTTTTATGTTGGTAACATTCCTCTCACAATCTCACTACTGTAAAAATTTTTGTTACAAGAATTGTGAAGCAGCAAGCAGCCTTTTTTGGTGCTTTTTGTTTGTTTGTTTGTTTTTTCACTCCAAAATGTATTGATATTTTGATGGGTTTTTCTTTAAGAATATCTCATTGTGTGTCTTTGCTATGGATAGAAGATGTGGAATGGATGTTAGATATTAATTTGCCAAAAAGTTACATTGCTGCAATGGACAGAGGCCAGGGAATATTCTGTTTTAAGCAATTTACTTGGTTTGGGGCAAGAAATTGTGGTTTTGTTTTTTTTTTTATATTAAGAACAGTGTTATTACTAGGTTGGACCCACATTGTCTTGACTAATACCCATGTGATACTAATTATAAGTAACAAGCCTATAATTACTGGTATCATTAACATTCTGAATTGAGAGTTTAAAGCATACAGTAACACTAATATAACTAATAGAAGTTTGAATCTGATGTTTCAGAGTACAAACACAATAACCGATCTTTAATCCAAAGAATTTACTCTAACTAGTTAAGAAAAAATGTTATCCTTAAATGTTGTGGCATATTTCTACTTTAAATACTAATGCTGCAGGAAAATCCATATTCCTTAAGTACACAATCTAAGTCAAGTACTTTCTTAAATCTATGTTTATTCTGAAACCCATATTCCTTTGAATTCAGTAGCAAATTCGGTAGATTTCAGTGGGTCCAAAACTTTGTTCATACATTGTTTTCCCATTCCTTTTGAAAACTATCAGCTACAGAAGTCTTTGTGCCGTTTCTAAAATTCTACGTTTATATTTGTTCTCTCTCCACTCTCCTCTATATTATCACCATTTAAGTATTGCTGTGTGGTACAGAATGAATGTCAAGTAGTCCCCATTTATAAGGGGTATATATTTGAAGTGCTAATATGACAGCTATTGACATTTCTAAAGAATACTACTGATTGATATTCTGCAGCCTAGAAGTATCTTTTAAACACTAGAGCAAAGGGTATACATCAACAGTAGCACTACTCAAACATAACATTCTGACAGCATGGGATAACAGAGACTATTTCTCCTTCAAGTCATGGAAAATTCAGTTTTAAACCTAAGGGTACATGAGACCTCTGAAGAGTCACTTTCTTAGATTTTAATTTCTCTCACACTGTCCTTTTTTCTACCTGCAGGCAAACATCATCTGCACCGTACAATTTCTGCTGCAGTTATATTGACCCCTTGCATTCTGTATTTCTAATCTATTGATATTTTCCTTAAATACTCTCTGAATAACTATTTTGTCAACCCCGTCCTTAAAGGCACACAAAATCTAAACAAATCATCAAATCCAATCAGCAGAGCTATGGATAATAACAAGGGGAATGCAGCTGACTCCAGCTAGTTTCTTCTTGTTGCTAGACTGAGAAGACTGTCATTGCTCCACATCACCTAACCACAGGACATTTAGCTGAGAATTGCAGACAAGATTGCAATAATTTCTTCTTAATCCTGTTTCCTTTGTTCCTGCCTGGATGCAGCACCTGCCATCACAAACAACCGTGTCATATAATCCCTTTCATAAATCTAATCAATCCATTTAAAAAGTACTTAGGCCTCTTGATCATGCTATTGCTATTTTGTTGAAAACCATTACAGATATTTTTGTTAGAATTTGTCTTTTATTTCTGATGCTTGTTTGGTTCATTTTTTATCCATTTGATCTCTTGCTCAGCATTGTATACTGGTAAATAAGATGAAAGGATAGGTATGAAATAGGAAAATAAGCTGTTTTAATTAAGAACAGTCAGAGCCATTCTATTCATACTGTGTTATACTGAAGCTTGCTCCTTGAAAACCTGCTGGGTAGGGTGTCTTCTCTGTTTCTGGTGCCCTGAGATTAGCCTACATATATCTCTCTGTCCCACATGGAATTTTAAAGTGTAACCTGTAGCAACACACACGAGACAAGAATCACACACATTATGTACTAAACTTAATGGCTTCTGAAGCAGAAATATTTCTTCCTGTTCTAAAGGAACAACTACACTTAGATTTTCTTGAATCATATCTTACATTTTCATTGCGTTTTTGTACAAGCACCCTATGAGGAATTAATATATACATATTAATTGAGATTAGCTATCTTTTAATAGAATCAATGTTCCCTAATTTTTAAGTACATTATGTCTCTTTTATACAGCTGAATTTTATCTCTTTTTTATTACTCAACTTTTTGAGATCCTCTGTTTAGAACATCACTCTGAGTTGATGCTTACATTCAGTAAAACCTGTTGCTATCTTATTTTTGTTTAATCCTGTTTAAAAATAATTTTTTTATTCATCATCCTGTTGAAGGCTTTTTGGAAATTCTAACAGATAAGATGACTGTGAAACAGTCCATCTTCTCTAATAAAGATGCAAGGTCACTCTAATGCTATTTTGTAATAGTCATGTCAAATATGTCAAGGTTTTTTCATTTGATTCAATTCCTAAAATAATTATTTCCTTTTAGATTTATTTTAACTGAATAGCCAAGGTCATTTTGAAAGTGCTGTTGCTGCCTAAGTAATTTTCTTTCATTTGCATTCAAGCAATATAACTACTGAGTATCAATATTTTTTTTCTTCAATTTTTTTGTTTTTTTTTCTTTTTTTTTCCAATTTGTTTTTTTTTTTTTTTCTTCAATTTGTTCTGTACTGGCTTGTCAAAAAACAGAACAAAAAAAAACCAAAAAAAAATCACTATCCTCTAGAAGAAAAAATTAGAATAGAATAGAATAGAATAGAATAGAATAGAATAGAATAGAACAGAATTGAAAAATTTATTTGAAAAATACCTCTAAGATCATTGAGCTAAATCATTAACCCAGAACTACCAAGTCTGCCACTAAACTGTGTCTGTACATGCCACATCTACACTTCTTTTAATACCTCTAGGATTGGTGACTCCATCACTTCCCTGGGCAGCATGTTCCAAAGTTTGACCACACTTTCTATGAAGAAATTTTTTCCTAATATCTAAACTAAACTTCTCCTGGATCAACATGAGGCTGTTTCTTCTTGTTCATTCATTTGCTATATGGGAGAAAAGGCCAACCCCCACCTGGCTACCACCTCCATTTACACAGTTGTAAAGAGCACTAAAGTGTCCCCTGGGCTTTCTTTTCTCCAGGCTAAACACCCCCAGCTCCCCCAGCTGCTTCTCATCAGACTTGTGCTCCAGACCCTTCACCAACTCTATTGCCCTTCTCTGGACACACTCCAGCACCTCAATGTCCCTCTGGTAGTGAGAGCCTCAGAACCCAACACAGGATTTGAGAATGGCCTCACAAGTGCTGAAAACACTTGTAACTGCCCTTGTTCTGCTGGCCACACTACTTTTGATCCATGCCAAGATGCCATTGGCCAAGATACACACTGGCTCATGTTCAGCTAACTATGATTATGCTCAAGATGAACTGCTCCATAACCTTCAAGGTCAGGCTGACAGACATCTTCTAGGTGGGCATCACATTTGTCAGTTCAGTCAACTGGAATCTTCCCAGTTAGCCTGCGCTGCAAGTAAATTCTGGTAAGTGGCTCAGTGATCACTTCTGTCAGTTCCCTTGGATGTATCCCATTCATCCCCTTAAACTTGTGCATGTCCACGCGGTGCAGGAGGTTGCTGACCTTTTCTGCTTGGATTATAGAGGCTTCATTTTACTCCCTGTCTCTGTCTTCTAGCTCAGGGGCTGGATAACCTGAGAAAATTTTCTCTGACTGTTAAAGATTGAGGCAAGGCACTAAGTACCTCAGCCTTTTCCTCATCCTTTGTCAATATTTCCTCCTCCATCCAATAAAGGATGAAGATTATGACCCTCCTTTGGTTGTTGACATATTTGTAGGAAAACTTTTTCTTTACTATATTAGTAGCCAGATTAGGTTCTAGTTAGCTTTCACCCTTCTAATTTTCTCTCTACATAACCGCACAAGATCCTTCTGAATAATTTTTCTGAATGAGCCACCTCTTCCTCCAAAAGTCATAAAATAACTTTCAATTTTTTCTTGAATTCAAAACATAGCTCTCTGTTAAGCCCATCAAGTCTGCTTTCTCACCAGCTCTTTTTCCAGCATGTGTGTCTTTAAGATTTTCTTCTTGAAGAACATCCAGCCCTGCTGAATTCTTTTGCCCTTCAGGACTGCTTTCCAAGGAACACTGTCAACCAAGCTCCTTAACAGGCCAACATGTGCCCTCAGGAAATCCAAGGTGACAGTTCTGCTGACTCCTGTTCTCACTTCTCAAAGAACCAAACCTCTACCATTTCATGATTGCTATGCTCAAGGCAGCCTCCAACCATCACATCACCCACAAGCCTTGTCTTGTTCACAAACCACCAGTCTACTAGGACACCTTCACTATCTGGTTCACTCAACAGCTGTGTCAGATGTTTTCCCTTGCCTTGAAATCTAAATTCCTCTGAGTTTTAGTAGTTCTGATTTGGAGAAATTCAGGAATCTTTTACACTTAAGTTGTTAGTATCTTGTCAAGATGATTTCATGATAGCTATACATACATAATGTTACCAGGGTAAATTTAATCTGTATGATAAGGCAGGAATGGATAAATGGTTATCTTACTTCATGGGAAAAAAAAAAAGGGTTATAACCCACTTATTCTTCTACTTGATCTGCTTGTAAACCTGTTTTATATTTTTCCCATGTTAGATGCATTACCAGCACTCACTGTTTTATTCGTTTTCACAATGAACTGCATTAGTTTTGATAACCAAAAATATTCAGACAACAATCTTTCTAGCAAACTTTTGTCAGCTATATACAGTGGATAAATAATTACCGATATTGTTACAATTTCTAGTAGCATTAATCTCTCTAGTAAAATACAGGTCTGTATTTATCTTCAACCGTTGAGTCTTGTGAAGAACTCTCAGAAGACCAACAAAATAAAACTACTTCTCTAACCTTTCCCTAAAGTAGTTTTGATAAAAATAAGTTTCTCTTTGCTCCATGCTGTCTGATTTTATTTCTTTTCAATTTATCATTTCATTAACCAACAATTCAATCCTACCTTCCCAGCTTCATTATTCATTCCTGAGTATCACATAGCTTTAAATAAGGGTGTTGAAGTCATGTTATTAGATACTGTAGTCATCAGTAAAAGAACATATATCAATGTAAAGTACATACAGAATGGAAACTGTGGTCAGAATTGGTCAAAATTAATAAAACTATAAAGGAGTTGTAAGAAACTAGAATTTAGGGATGGGAAGGTAAGCATAATCACAGTAAAACAACAATTCAATAGCAAAAAATTGTCATAAAAGGATTGCTCAAATACAGCCTATGCAATCCATTAAAAAGAACAAATTCAAAAATTATTTCTGTTTTGATATGCAGCAGTAGTTTTACAGTTTGTTGCTCACAGAGTTTTCCTTAAATCTACTCTTAAATATTTTTAGCCTATAGTTCCTAAAAAGAAGTTAAGAAATTAATGGAATTTACCTGACAATACAATAGATTCTGCATCATAATTTAGGCAGGAATTAATTTTTTTAACCATCTAATCATATTTTAATTCAGAACTACCAGGATTTAAGGAGGAATCACTTGGTCAAATGCACTTGTTTCTGTGATGCTTAGACTAATTTACCCTAACCCACTTAATAGCTACAGCATCCGTGTCCCCCAGAGCTTGGATGGCTCTTCAAACACTTGGCATCATTTTAGAACACAAATACAGCCCAGACACATAATTTTCAAAACAGATGTCATCGACATTGCATCATCTAATTGTTTAACACCAATATTAACCCTCAGTCTGGGTTTCCATAACTCAGCTCAGAGCCTGTATTTCAAGGTTCAACTTGTCAGTTCTGTTGCTGCCTTGCTCTCGACAAGTGCACTTCTGCCATGCTTCTGCTGAGTCTGCCACTGCTGGCCTGGCATCTCAGGTGGCCTCCTGAACTAATGAGGAAGGCCAGGGAAACATCTTGCCCCAGCTATTCACCCAGGTTCTGAACTAAGATATTTTTAATTATACCTGCTGCTTTATCCATTATGCTACCAAAACCAAAATGTTCATTCTAAGTCACCAAGTGTTCTCTAGCCTCTAGCTAACTTAGTGGATGCTCAGAATGTGCTAATGGACGTTGCATCATACCTGGTCTAAAATCAACAGCATAGTAATAATTTGCAGAGCTTTTTTTGACTGTACAATGTATGATTTAGAGACTGTTTCCACCTTCTTTATGGAGGCACTCAGCATTCTTGCTCAAAACTAACCTATCACAGGTTATCCACTCTCCTTACAACACAAGTACAGTGGACAGTATCTTAATTTTATGGTCTTTATAATTCTTAGTATAATCCCAAAAGACTCAAAAGATATTGTTTGGAGAAAAAAATACCATAAAACCTATATAGCACTACTTTAAACACAAAGTTCATGTAGGTCTAAGCCTAATAATTCCATAGCTATATAAATAACTTGTAAATTAATAAAATAACAGTTTAAATACAGGAAAAATAATTTAAATATGGGAATGTACTGGGGTTTTCCTTTTCATACAACTAAATCATCAAGATTACATAGAATGTTTCTCCAATTGTAGAACTGCTTGAAATTAGAAAGTTAATCCCAGCTTCATTTATTTACAGAAATAAGCTGTGCATGGTGCAAAAATATCTAAAGGATAATAAAAAGCTTTGTATGTATGCTTATTTATTTTTTTCTATGCTTTTTAGTTGAAATTTTGGTCCTGAAATAATCTTGGTCTTGAAAACTTATTTACATATTTTGTGGCCAAACCCCTTTATTATTTACCTTGCTGTATTTTCTGTTTAACTAGATGTTCCAGTAAAGGCATTGAAGAATCTAAATAACAATGTTATAGATCTATGGTCGAAATCCTTTACATGAAAAGAAGTGGCAGTAGTGACATTCAGACTGAAAAGCAGGTGCATCAAATATGGTATCACAAACTAGAATATAACATGTGACTTAGTGTGAATAGTGAGAAGTGCACAGTAGTGATGTCCCTGGACATCAAAAGGAAAATAAAAAATAAAAATAGAGATAATATGCCCACCTCCCCCACCCGCCCCCCCCCATACTCCATGTTCCATGGAAGAAATAAACTGAAACTTTCTTTCTCCTACACAAGCCTTCAGTTTTTAAAAGCCAACAGATGCTTCCTCATTTTATTTAAGGACATACAAATAAGGCCCTTTGTTTTCTCATAAAGTGTTCAGAAAGGGTCATTATCTGAATTTGTACAGAGCATGCAAAATATTTTTTTATATATATATGCTTACCTTTTTTCTTCTTCTTAGTCATGACAGTTGCATTTGCAAAGTAAAAGAAAGTAATTTCAAAAGGAATGAGAAAACACAAGCTTTCTCTTCCTACTTATAAAATCAGTTACAGCTAAACTACACTACATTACAAAAATGCTTGAATGACATTTTACCCATGCAGTACCAATTGTGAACTAATAACTTCTCTGCCAGGAAGTCAGCATACATTTAGGGACACAGGAATTTGTACAGTATTAAATTAGGCATACTCATAAATTTTAAAAGGAGCAGGCCACATATTTGAGGAATGAAGGACTAAAATGAATAATTCAGGAAAGACAATATAACTTAGTATTATTATACTTTTTCATTTGCTGATTAGCTTAGAGAGGAGTCTTACACTTTGGCCAGATTATATTTGTCTTTGGGTTAATTTGAAGGTATGTAATTGCCTAGCTGGCTTGAGCGCTCAGCGCTACAGTGGGAGATTAATGTGCTTTTCCTTCAATTTGCATTTTGCAGGAAATTATATAATTTGTGGTTTGTTTGGGTTTTTTAATTCTTCATATTAATTTATATGTTGCATTTTCAGAGAACTTCAGAATGTTGGTGAACTATTTTTGAGTCATCTGTTAACACTGATCATTTAAACAGAATTTATTATCTAAATTACACTCACCTTAAGCACTTCTTGTGACACTTTTCTCACACGTGGAGAAAAATATAGCTGAACATATAACTGAACATATAACTGCTTTATTGGAGCAGGAAAAACAGTGTACAGTGAGTCTTCACATACTCATGATTGACACCATTTAGTGGGTGCTTAGTGCCATATATCCTTTTAAAGTCTCCTTCTTCCGCAGAGTTAATAACATATTCAAAGATTATTGCAAACCCTTTTTATTGCTTAAATATTCAATGGTACCAAAAGTACTTTTGGCTTTTTCATGCCATACACTTACAAGATTAGTATGACACTTGAGTCATGCTTAAATCTACACTCTAACCATGAACGATGAAGAAAAGCATGTTAGTTTTGTCAAGATGGTGAATCCTACAGCTGCCTCTTTTTTGCCCTTTTTCATACTTGCGATTTTTTCCCTTTCTCATACTTGTTCTTTGCCAAAAGGTTAATTGATATTTGTTATAAAAATTGATATTTATTATGTAAACAGAGGGTCCACGCTAAAACAATTTTTCATTGGAAAAAAAAGCAATAGCCATGAACAGTAAAAGCTTTACAAAACAAAACCTTCTTTCCAAAAGTTTTTTCCTTTTTTTCTCTATATGCCATGAAAACCATTGCCTGCTGCTTTAAGCTCTCCTCTCCTCTCCTCTCCTCTCCTCTCCTCTCCTCTCCTCT
>QUSF01000013.1:3194063-3249441 GCA_003676055.1 Chloebia gouldiae | reverse complement strand
CCCTCTCCTCTCCTCCTCTCCTCTCCTCTCCTCTCCTCTCGTTTCAAGGTGCTCCCTTTCATTTTGTTCACCAAACAGGTAACATTTGCAAATATGAATGGATTCAAGCCTAATTCCAGATGCAATTTAACATTTGTCATTAATTTCATATAACAGACTAATTTATTCTTAAAATGTATGGTCATTTTGTCATTCAGATTCTGGATTAAGTTAGTGTAATTCTAGAATTATAAAAAAATTAATATTTGCTTTATATTTATAATAAGAACAATAAACCTTTTATGCTAAGAACAATAAACCTTTTATTCTAATAATACAATATATGGCCAAAGAGTATTACTAAGTAGCCTGGCAAACCATTTGATTCCTTTAATTTCCATGATTTAAATGTGTTTTTTTGGCATTTCATATGGGTCAGATACTTTATATTCTTAATCTTCTGAAATGCATCTGCAACCTTTTCTCCCTGCATGGTTTATATCATTCTTCAGGTT
Organism: Chloebia gouldiae; assembly: GCA_003676055.1. Classification (NCBI taxonomy): domain Eukaryota; kingdom Metazoa; phylum Chordata; class Aves; order Passeriformes; family Passeridae; genus Chloebia; species Chloebia gouldiae. Next base: position 3,248,947 of record QUSF01000013.1, on the reverse strand, counting down.
AGCTCACAAGCTTTTGGCACCTTTCTCAGATTACTAAGAATCCATTACTTTTCAAAATAATTATTATTTAAATTTAATTGAAATTCAATTAATAATTTATTTACAATATAGAATGCTCACTTCCAGTATAGGTGAATTCACAGATTTCTCATAGTAACTAATAAAAATATATATATATCCTCCTTCAGGTCTGCCTACTTAGTGATTAAATTTATCACTATCTGCATCTTTTTTCTTCTCCTGCATGTTATCTTGTGCCAGTGTAACATTATTCCAGCTAATAGCTGGCTGTACCTTCACACATCTCCAATAAAGGTGCTTCCAGTGTGCACTTTACTCATTTAGCTTTGACAAAACTCCAAATTCCTTTCAGTCTGCATTTCTACAAATTCCTGCATATGAGGGTAGATCACTGTATTGCTTTGAGGAGATTGTCCTTAAGAATGAAATTCCTGGGAGGGCAAGACCACTCAGGGGAAGCTGCTGGCCAGTTCCCAAGTCTGCTGCCCTGAAGGGTCTTTTTTCTGCTATTTATTTACTTGTTTACCTCAGAATTTAAAATTGTATAATGGCGTTTTCAAAGCAGCAAAGGATGCCATCGATCTTAAAATCCATGACCACTTTTCTTTTGCATGAACAGTAGATGCAGCAGGGCACTTTCTCTAGTATGGCCATCCAAAACCTGCATCAAAAATCGCTCCTGACAGACTCCAGAAATCTGATCCTCTCCAAGTTTTCCTTTCAACAAATGTCAGATAAAGTCCTCATGAGATCCAGGACGTGTTATTGATAGGCTATTTTAAAGGAAGCTTTGCCCCTTTGTTCGCAAGTGGAAGTCTGTTGCAAATGTTCACAGCCATTGCCCCGCTTTTGGCCTCCACTCTGTTCACATTACACAAGCTCCTAAATTGTTTGTAGCCCATTCCACAGGAGGGTTCTCTACATATATGAATATATATATATATATATATATATATATATATATATATATATATATACATATATTGCCAGAGTCTGGCTGACTCTGGGCAGCAGCTAAGTCCCCACCCAGTCACTCACTCATGGGCAGTAGGATAGGAGAGAGAATCAGAAGGATAAAAGCAAGAAAAACTGGTGCGTTGAGACAAAAGGCATAGATACATGTCTAAGAAAAACATAGCAAGGTATTCATTCACTACTTGACATTGGCAGACAGATGTCCATCTATTTCCTAGCTATTTCCTATTTGGGAAGATCAACAAACTAACCATAAATATCTCATTTTCCTTCTCCATTCCTTGAGATTTTATTTTTGTGCATATATAGTATGGAATACCCTTTTACACAGTTCAGGTCATTTCTGATGGCTGTATCTGTGTCAAAATTCTCATGCATTCCCAGTCTACCCACTGGGGAAGAGTGGGGAAAAGCCTTGCTGCTGTGAAAGTGCTGTTCAGAAACAGGTTATCGACATAGGCAGGTTATCAACATTTGTAATCACAATTCTAAAATGTAGGACCAGGTAGGCTCTTATGAACAAAAGAACCCTCTATCCCAATCAGATCCAGCATTTGAGATGACATGAGCTGTGTAACCAGATTTCTCAGATTGTAGCTGTATGGCTTAGCACCAACACCTATTTTTTCTTTACTTCCCATGCTGCATATTTTCTACACTGATATTTGAGATATGACTCCAACCATAAATTGAGGGAGGAATCACAGAAATGTGCCCATCTCCCTCAGCTGGTAAGCAGACTAATTTCTGAAGATGTTCTCATTCCACTGTGCCAGAAGGATCCCAATACGATGCAGTAGCACAGCTTACAATGTCAGGCAGGTACTGATGTGCAGGATTCACCTCTTCTTATTTGAGCCTTGCCCACTAGGAAAACACAACTGGACCCTGATGCTTTTCATTGTGGCACATCCTTCCCCATGCCTCTGTTCCACTCAAGATTTTCCTTATAGTGTTCCCATGGATGAACAATAAATCATTAATTGTCATTATTACATCATGTTTAGGTAATGTATGTGAACTCCAGTTGCGGATATTGTGCTTGAACTAAAAGTTCAAAGCTGAAAGTCTGGTTTATGAGAAGAAAATATGAATAAAGATAGATGGGGAAATAGAAAGAAAAAATAGAGAACAATTATTCACCCTAATAAAGCCTGATCCTTGCACACAGAACAGCTTGAAACATTGCAAACTCTGTATTTCTTTGTGTGATTTTAGAAGAGTTATGAGAAAAAAATTTGAAAGACAATAATGCAAAAAATGCATAGATGGGGCAGCCTTTTCAAAGTGGAAGGTGGAAAGGACAAAAGGAAAGAATTTTCCTGGTTGAAATATAGGCATACAGGAACAAAGATTCTCTTCTATGGCTGAAAGGGATGGGCAAAAAAAGACACTAAGCTAGAAATAATAAAGTTGAAGCTTAATTGATTATGGAAGACATATCAGTGAATGGTTCCAGTAAAAGTTTTAACATGCCCAGAGTAAAATATCAAGAAAAATAAATGTTTGAAACCACATTCTGAGTGAATAAGCATGGAGAAAGTTTTATCTGCTATGGCTGTAGGAAATGTTAGAAAAAACAAGACACAATCATAAGGAACACTATGAACAAAATTTTAGTTACATGTGTGAAGACAAGAGCCTTTAGTGAAGTAATATCACCTTTCTCATCCCTATCACTAAAACTGCAAACCAATGTCTGAGGTAAAACAACTGCAGCCTAGAGTAACAGGAATATTTTTAAAGAGATGTGTAGATGTTACATTATCATTAGGTATTCAGCTGTAGGATAGAAAGGCTATAATTCATGCACATAAACAAAGTAATTTTAGTCACTCTGTGTATTAATATATTGTATTTTATTGATGTCTGACAATCCTATGATTTGTAGCATTTTAAGATACAGTATAAGATTTTAAAAAACCTTGGTGGACTAAATACTTAAAGTAGCCATGTCTTTTGAGTGTAAGAATGAAATTTTGTAATTTCAACTTTTAATTATTTTCAAGAAATATTTCACCAAAACACCTATAACCAAGTATGTTTTAAAATATTTTTCAGTATTTCTAAATTCTAGCATCATGGATCATTTTTTGGGCCAAACATTATGTAGCAGCCTGCAAACTAGCACATTTATACTGCAGCATTCAAAATTAGGAAACTGGCCTTCAAATTGAGTATGTACATAGTCCTGGGTTCTTCCAAGAAAACTTTAAGATTTCTACTATTACAATACATTAGTAGTAAATATTTTCACCATAGTAAAACCTGGGAAATGACAGTTTCAAAAGGTTTTACACAAAAATAACTACCTACCTACTGGAGGTAGTTGCAAGGATTACTCCTTTTTATACATTATGATCAGCTTCCAGTGTCTTGCACAGTAGAGTGTTTATTTTATTTTTGTAACGAAGATCATTGCAATAATGGGGAGAGCAGTAGTTCCAGTGTGATTTCTACCTTTTGTGTATATATAGGCTGCTACTGAAGCCCATCTATCTGCAGTCAAGACTTTTGACTCTTCCACCCCAGCAACCAACAAACTCTGAAAAAGAGGTAACAAACCCCCACAGAGTACTATATGGAATAGAAAGACTTAATAATGTCTCTGTAGACTCTTAAAACCATGGCTATGTGAGCAGTGATTTAGAAACAACCTATCTAAAGAAAACAGAAAATATCCAAGAAAAGTCCAAACTATCATCTTCCCAGAAGTCAGTGAGCCAGTAAGTATTAGACCTTTGTGAAAAGGGACCTGCACTTATCTGCAGAAATGTAATTTGAAATACTTGTTTTGGTGTGCTTTATCACATTGATGGCATTTTCAGTAACATTACTGTGTTTACGATCCCTCATGTGACAAGACGCAGAATAGCAAAGGAAGATGAGGTCTTGGCAACCTAATTCTGAATGTCTGGAGAGTATGAAAACAACATAAAACCTCTATTCTAAAGATGGTGATTATTTCTGTATTCACAGGCATGGATTTGAATTTAGCTAGCTGGGCAAATATGTTCTGTGCAGATTCTTTATTATGTGTTTTCAATTTAATTTGGGCAGAATTTGGGCAGCATTTGGGTGTTGTTACATTTAAAGAAAACCTTTAAAATATGCTTATGTGTACAAAATTTTTACTAGTGTGTTGGTAAATAGTGTATAGTCACTTCCAGCAGCTCCAGAGGCCACAGCCCAGACAGAATATAATGGTAGTTCTTGCTGAATGAAATTTAGCATTTATAGACCTTAAAGAACAGCCACTTAATATATTTAATGTATGTCAGTGGAGTTTTGAGGTGGATTTTTAATGGTTTTTAATTTGAAGACTTGTAATATGCTAATACTGGAACAAAATGACAAATGATGTCTGTAGCAGCTGCTTTCCTCAGCAGTTGTTCTGAGCTATGGAGATTATTCTGACACAGATCAGCTCTGTGTCCTGATTTCCACACCCTAGACTAGCAAAATGGTTAGGTGTATATTTGACAATCAGCATCTGCTCAAGTCCTGCTGATTTAACTTGAAAGATTTCTCTGTGAAAGCTGTAGCAAGGATATGATCTGCTTAGGTAACAGTACAAACAGAAGTGTTTGGTTTGCCCATGTCTCTGAGTACAGACCAATGGCTTTGAAAGTTTCATGCAGGAATCTGTGAGCCACATCTTGGCTGCTCCTGACATTTAGGCTACCTAGATTAAAGCTAAAGTGATTTAGCCTATACAAGCTAAAGAATACTTTTATTTAGCTTAATTCAAAGGGGAGCTATGGATGAAAATGCCCTTTACTGAGTAGGGACTGATAAAAAACAGACTTCATAATTAAAAAATAAAGGACATGGACTTCCTCGGGAGACTTCAAGACAGGTAATTATTTGAATTTTGCAAGAAACACCTTATCCTTCTGTTTGCACAGCCACAATTTTACCATTGTACATTGGTTTTGATAAAGAGGTGGCAAGCAGAAAATTTGTCATATGGGTGCCACCATCAGGCTGTAGCTAGACCACTGCTGATGCTACTGATTGAAGGGATAAAAGCAAGTGTAACATGCAATCTTGACCCTCTTGATTCTGTCTCTGTTTTGCTTGTTGTACATCTGTGGGGCTGTATGGAAGGTTTTACTTCAGCTAATATCTATACAACACTCAGAAATATATGTTCTCAGAATAGCTTGGTAACATAAATTTCAACGTTAATTCTAGGAAGAGTGTAGGCAACATTTAAAAATCATCATATACAGCTTCTAAGCCATTGTATGCCTCATAACTTCAGCCTCTTTTGTCAGATCTACACTACTTTGTACTAGAGATTCAGCATATGGTATTATGTGAAGTTGCACTTCGCTTTGTCCAGCAGTGACTAGGACAGACTGTTCTGCTCCCAATAGTATTTGTACTAGATTTTATTTCAGGAGTCCCCTTGCTTAAATCCTGGTATTCTTATATGTGATACTGTCTCCCATGATATTCTCGTAGGCAAGCTCCAGAAGTGTCCAGGGCTGGACAAGTGGATGGTGAAATGTTTTGAGAACTGGCTGAATGACAAAACTCAGAGAGTTGTGATCAGTGGAAGTGCCTGGCTGGAAGCTTGTGGCTAGTGGTGTTGCCTCAGGTCCAGTACTGGGCCCAGTACTGTTTAGCATATTCATCAGTTACCTGGATGAAGGGGCAGATTCTTCCTCAGCAAGTTCAGTGATGGCACAAAGCTGGGAGGAATGGCCGATACCCCAGACCCCCGTGCAGCCCCTCAGAAGGACAGATCAGAGGGATGGACAAAGAAGAACTGTCTGTAACTCAACAAAGGCAAGTGAAGGGTCCTGCCCCTGGGGAGGAATAACCCCATGGACCAGGACAGGCTGGGGACTGACCTGCTGTAGAGCAGCTCTGCGGAGAAGGACCTGGGGTTCCTGGTGGACAACAAACTGCCCATGAGCCAGCAGGGTGTCCTTGTGGCAGGGAAGGTTGAAGGCATCCTGGTACATTAGGAAGACCATTGTCAGCAGGTTGGGGGAGGTGATCTGGTCCCTCTACTCAGTCCTGGTGAGGCCACATCTGGAGTGCTGTGTCCAGTTCCGGGGTCCACAGTACAAGAGAGACAGGGAGAGGGTCCCTGTACTGTCCTTCAGTACAAGGGAGCACTTGGAGAGGGCCCAGCAAAGGACTGTGAAAATGATTAGAGAACTGGAGCATTTCTCTTGCAAGGGAAACCTGACAGAACTTGGCCTGTTCAGCCTTGAGAAGGGAAAACTGGGAGGGAACCTCTTCAATGTCTATAAGTATATGAAAGGAGGGTGTCAAGAGGATGGATTCAGGCCCTTCTCAGTGACACCAAGCAACAGGACATGAGGCAACAGGCACAAACTGGAACTCAGGGAGTTCCACCTGAATATGTACAAGAACTTCTTTTCCATATGGGTGTCAGGACTAGAACATCGTGCCTAGAGAGACTGTGGCGTCTCCTTCTCTGGAGATGCTCAAAAGACATCTGGACACAATCTTGATTAACACGCTCTAGGAGAATCTGCTCAAGCAGAGAGGCTGAACTAGGTGACCTCTAGTTGTCCCCTCCAATCTTACCCATTCTGTCATTCTGTGGCTCCTGAACAACAGATAAATACCCCACAAAGGCCATGCAGACCCAGCTTCAGTTGCCAGTATTGGAAATTAACCAGGGCAGTACATATTGTGTTGTCAAAGAAGCACCTTTTTATTGCAGTGGGATTTTCAAACTACGTCGAATACATATGGCTTTATGAAACATTTTTAAAAAAGCAAAATATCTACTCCATTCAATTTAGTCAGAAACTCAATGCTCCAAAAGTATTAAATTATTAGATTGTGTAAGAGAGGGAAAGAAAGAAATAAGAACCAAGAAACTTCCAGCCTTAAGGTTGCTCCATAGTACTACAAAATATAGAAATACTCTCAGTGGAATAAGAAACGATGTCTGGCTCATCTAGAAGTGATTTCAATTTTTTGTCTATTTTGTAGTAAGAATGTATGTGCTAATACTGAATCAACCCAGTATTGCACTCTGATGCAGTAGAATAAGAGCTTCCTCAGGGATTATATGAAAAACCTTGTCATGAATGCACAACTTTTTTATTGGTATAGCCTTGTCTTTTAAGTCAGGAGCTAATTATTGCTCTTGCAATTGAATCACTTCCTCAACTTAGGTAAAATATTCAGCAGTCCATTGTATAAGGTTCTAACAATTTTTCTACCAGTGTCTACAAACTGATTGTCATAGTTATTTAACATTCCCCCAAATGTGATGGTTCATAATACAAAAATTACACTGCAGTAGAGAGAAGAAGCCTAGAGAATGAAATTACTGACTCAAAAATTTATCTCCAAGAAATCAAGAGGGTCAAAGTCAGATTAATATTTCATATTCAAATTAAATGTCATGAGCATCAATATGTAAACACTTTTAATAAATCTGTGCATTTCATTTCAAGTTGTGGTGAAAGTATTTTTTTAGGTTTAACATGCCTGATAATAATTTTTTAAAGTACAACTAAAAATATTATTACTATTGTAATGAAAAAAAAAATCAGATTGGGTTTCTTTCTTCAATTTAACTAAGTTTTAAAAATCTCAGTTAACATATAATTATGGGCATTCTAGTATATGCTGGACTATTAAAGATATGCCTTGCAATTATGGAAGTTTTCTAATAAATACCTTCTTAAAAGATATGTTTTGAAAAACAACTCTTTAGTGTACCAATAAAAGTAGTTCAGTAAATACATATTTGCATATGATAGATTAACTTTTGTCCAGAACTCATGCCCAGCATCCAATAACAGTTGATGCTGTAAATTTACAGGCATGAACCAGAGTTCCATCAAGTGAAAATTATTGATGCATATATAAAGGTCTGATTTGATCTCTGCACTTTTTACATTGAGGAGGCAGAACTCTTTCCTGATCAGAATAAAATCTTTACACTACAGCTTGGGCATATGTAAGCAAAGAGATCATTATTAGCTGATAAGGTAGGTGAAACTTTTATTGTGAAAGAGCAAATAGAACTGAGTCAATCTAATACAATTTATCCAAATAAGACAATTTCCAAATACAGGACACCTAGAGCACCTTTATATTCTGAATGCAAACCTAATCAAATACAAGTGACTGCTCAATACTAGAATATTTAACTAAAGGCCATTAAATTCTGTGTAAAGGAAAGGAGATAATATTTTGTTCAAATTCAGCTACCTCACTGGTTTCCTTTAAACAAAAATGCTTCATGTCTTAGCAAAGAAATCACATCACATTTAAAAGTAAAGGACAACAATAGTGTATCTGTGAAGAGAATACACAATGATCTTAACAACTGACCAAATTAAAAATCAAAAATATATGACCATTCAAAATTTTGCTAGTCCTGCCTGATACTGTAAGCTAGTGTTACTATAGTTGAGTAATGCTTGTGTTTGACAGGAAATTATTTACATACAATGAATAGCAGATGGAGAACAGACCTGAAATTATGTTCTTAGAAATGGGAAAATAAATTCAGCCATGACGTACTGATATCAAAGTCATTATTTTGGAGATTAAATGTTAATTTCCCTTTACATGAACAGACTGACACGAAAACTTTATTAATTCAAAATTATTTTAGCATTTATGCAATCAAATATGTTTAGGAGATGCAAACAAATGTAGCATTCCTTGGATAGATAGCTTTGTACAGTCAGGAAACATAACTGGACAGCAGGAGACTACTACAGTATTTCTCTTAAATATCAAGATTTCTTTATCTTTTTAATAAAGCTTAATGATTTGTTTCCTCTTCTCCTGAAAAGATATTTTTTTCAGTGTGGAATAGACAAGCAATGGATATTAGTTCAGGTGTTATACTGATGTGTTTGGGTTAGCACAGACAATTAAGAATTAGTGATTACTGCTTAGACTTTACCAAACAAGACCTCAAATAGTTTCATCTGATTTTCTCAAACTATAGAAAGTTGAAATAAAATTCGAACTATCCTACCCCATGCATTGTCTTAATTTTTTTAAAAAGTGTAATTTTACCATAAAACTTTACTGTGCTACTACTAGTTCAATTTTCATAAGGTGTGAAATACAACAAAGTTGAATAAAATATGAAAGTGATAAGAGCAAAGATGAATTACCCAAAATGGCAGGGATGTCTTAAGGTAGATTTTAGTGCCAGAAAAAGTCTGTACATTTTCTGTATGAATCAAAGAAGAAAATTCTTACCAGGGATCGTTTGATGTGTAGACATCACCTGGTTATCAGTTCCACTCCTACAGGTGATGAATCGTAAGATAAAATCAAACAGAAGTTTTCTGGTAAACTGAAGGGGTTTAGCTAAAGGCCAAGGGGACATTGCTGCATAAAAAGAGGAGGAAGCTGTTTGCAGAGGCTTAGAAGAAGCCATCCCAGCAAATCATCCGTCTATGGAACCCTACAGCTCTGGGCTCCTAGGGAAATCTGCCTGAGCCAAGAGGATCCTGTGAAGCAGGAAAAGCAGTGAAGTAAAAAAATGTTCATAGCATTTATTACTCTATATATTTGAGCTATGCCTAAAGTGACATTTTGGCCATACAAAGACTTTAAAAGAGCATGGATATCTGCTTTCTTGTCTTTATATTTTTTGTATATTCCCAGTGACCAGCTTCCTAGTGTTAGAGAAGCAAAGTGAGGCATAAAACAAAAACAAAGTCACTAGACTGCTTAGGCCACAAGGTCTGATTTGTCCTGATGGAATAAGAGAAAGATTTTCTCCTTGTAGGATACATATTTGGCCACAGAGGACAAAACCAGTCCTGAAATATATGTAGATGCCTCTCACAAGTATGATACTGTGGGATTCAAGAGACTCAATCTAATGAACATCCACAGTGGGAGCTTTGGCATAACAAATAGGTCATTGAGGATGCTGTTATGGATATCCACACTGACATGAATCTTTAGAAATAGATGTGATGGCAATCAACAGAAAGTAACATATTATCATTGCATCTACATCTCACTGCAAGACATGTCTAAATGAATTTGGTATTAAAAAACTGAGCCATTTTAAAAGCAGAAAATGCTCAAGAAGGAGCCAAGAGAGATGAAAGAGTGTACTCACATGAGAAGCTGGAAAATTAAAGTTTACACTGTTCTTCAAGTAGAAAGTTAAATGTTAAATTGCATCCTATAATTATGAGGAATTAGGTGTAGGCATTACCTGGTTCATGAAGAAATATGTCTGCTTTTGATGTCATCATTTTATTGTGCCTGAAAGTAAATCAGACTACCAGGGAAAGAGTGAGAACATCAAATAAGAAATAACAATATTTACAATATTATAATTGCTAGTATTTTAAATTTCTTCTCTTTTTACCAGGCAAGGAATTTGGTTTTTGGCAATACCAGGTGCAGATTAGTGTAAGTCACATTCAAAGATTATATTGCAGTTTTGCTTTCTGATAGATCAAAGTTCTCAGCATCTGAGAGATCAATCAGCTACAGTGAAAAGACAAAATATTATCTTGGGTCCAGAAATTTTTTGTACCCTTTGTGCTTCAAGACAGTATAAAAAATTGAATTTAGGCTAAGTTGAAGATAAGGGTGCAGTGAATCAATAAATTTAACATTCCAGTCCAATGCAAGAAGTGCTGCATGTTGGATCATGTGACAAGAGGAATTCACAGGTCAGACTACATGGTACAGGGAGGTTCCTGCAGAACGGGGCATATGGTGGGAAACATGAATCATGGAGTGACGTGAGCCAAGGCTCTCTCTGGAGACTACATTCTCTGCTAGCTGATACACATGGCTTCCCTTTCATGCATTACATAAAATTTCTCAGTAGGTCAAACTTCAGTGTCTGGAATAGAAGAGGAATTGCAACTGAACTGGAAAAGCAAATCTTGAAGTTCAGTAATATAAGAGAAACATAGATATGTGAATTTTTCATAATGCTGAAGTTCAACAGATTGGAAAATAAGTCTCTGTAGGCACAGGCAAAAAAAAATAATCTTGTGTCTTCTGTTTTCCCAGTTTATGCTACCAAATTGTTTTGGTAATTACATTCTGAACAAGTCATCTTTCGGGTGCAAGGAACTGTGCCTTCATTGTTCATTAACAATGGTGAGGTCAGAGGAAATCTACCAAAAAAAAAAAGCAAAAATACAGATAGCAAAGGTGAATAATGACCTAGTCTTGTTTAATTTAAATTGTCTTAAAATTTGATCCAGATTTGTTATAGTTAGAAAATGTTCCATGCTTTTTGCACACCGAGACTGTGGTTCTGTTTGGATGGTTACTTCCAAAAAACCTCGGACATCCTCCTGGATTTCCAATTTCTATAAAAATGATCAAGCCACTTTCTCATTTTGCATAATGCTAGCTCATAAATTTTCACAGAAACTTGATGTATCAGACCTGTACAAAACTGAGTCAAAAACTAAAGAGCAATTAACAATAATTCAAGCAAAATTTAAAATATATTTTTTGTCTTTACATACACCTGGAACTTTATAGTTCATAGCGCCTGAATTTTGCTGACCTTTCTATAACAGAAAAGATTTTTTTTTTAATGAAAAGAATGCAGTTTAATTGGAAAATGACCATGAGGAGTTCTTAACATTTTCTTTTCCCACTCTCTGCTGGGAAAAAGAAAATGTATCACATTCCAGCAGCAACTGAAAAAGAAGGTAAATTTGTTTTATAATAGTTTTTCTCTACTTGAGAAAAAAAAAAAACAGGTTGGTAAAGGAAGCAATACAGACTTGTCCATTTTTGTTATTGGTCAAATATCTAATTTTTTCCTAAGGAATATTGAAAAAAAAAAAAACACCTAAATAAATGGAGGTTTTTTGGTTTTTTTTGTAGATATGGCTTGAAAAATATCTTTGAGATGAGGTGAATATCTTTCCAAGCCTCCTGATACTATTGACTGATTCCCAGTGCCTGTCATGGGTGCTTTATTTTCCACATTTAGGAGCTAAGTGTACTGTTGAGGAGCTGAATACTGCCTTATAAGTGTACTCAGTGTTTGTGTACAGGAAGAACTGAAGATTGACATTTGTGTCAGATAACTTAAAACATAATTTTGTTTGTATGTACAGGCCCTGATATGGCACAGGAAACGTGAGTTCATGCACAGTGGCACAGACAGTTGTCCACTTGCCCTTGAATGTGAACAGAAAGGCAGGTGTCTGTCTGCATTCTATCGAAATATAATCATTTTGAGCTACTCCACACGTGCTATCTAGAAATTCAGCATACATAAACAACTTTATTGACAGAGACTACATAACAGATTCAGTGTGCTTGCCTCACTGCTTCGCCTGCCGTTGTAATCCTTCAGTGTGGCTCATGGTTTTCCTGGGGTGACTTTATGATGCTGAATTTGTCTGTTTAGTGCAGAAATATGTTTTGCACCTTTAAGACTGGTTCTGAGAGAAAAGCGGGGCTAAAAAGAAGTGTGCAGTTTGTTTTCAAGAACTGCATTCACTCCTCCACATTCCTTCTGGGCTGTGTCATCTGCAGCACAGGCATGCGGGAGAGAGCTCTCCTTTGCTTTTAGTTAGTTTTTAGCTAGCTGAGGCAGAGAAGTTCCCTGGACTGTGGTTTTTCTTTTTCTTGGAACTGTTCAATCCTGCTCTGGACTGAAAAGCCAGAAAAACACAGGGACCTCATGCCTGTGGCCACTGGGTCTGGCACTGGAAGGATTGATAAGAGACTGAGCAAGCTGAGCTACACTTCATGACAAGGACTTTCTGAATATCCCATCTCTTCAGAAGACTAAGAGGTTTTATTGTTTAATATTTTTAATTTTTTATGCTTGTGAATACTTTACTTGTTAAATAAACAGGTTTTTTCCACTTCTCTCCAAGGAATTATTTTCCCAGACCAATAGGAGGTGTACTTTCTGGAAGGACCCTTTTGGAGTTTTCTCCCAAATTTGCCCTAAACCAGGACAATAGTGAGAGAAGATTTTCAGATGCTTATTGACTGCTCTGGTTTATAAAATAGCTCATTTTTTTTCCCTGTTCCTTGATTCTGGTTCCTAGAGCCTGCTACTCAGCTGATGCTGAAGCAGAGAAAGAGATATGTCTTTCTAACTACAGGTGTTGATATTTGTACCATTATCTGACAATGGGGCTTTGGCTGATGTGAGAGACTAGCTTTGGAACAGGCCACCGGGTGAAGATCAAAGTTCAAGAAGGAAAACTCAAGGAAAATGAGTATTTTCACTTCACCTCTCCTCTGCCATTTTATAATATCACCATAAGCTGAGCAGAAATTGCAGATGTCTGAAAATGTCCTGAGATCTGTCCTGTACTTTTGAGTACAAGGAGTACATATAATTCTTATTAGATGTTTGACTTCAATAGAGTCATTGCACATATGCAGAATAGTTGATCATTAATGCCTTAAGTGGCTGATTGAACTGCCAGCTGCCTTTGGCCAGAATGCTGCAGAAAAAATAATTTGACAAATTTTTGGAGAATCAGTCCTAGTGGAAATTTTGGAAAGTCCCAGAGATTCTCCTGTTAAAAACCCACTAGGCAGCACATAGGTGTTTCCATATCTGCCTCAATTACCAACCTGGGTGGAAAATCTTCCCATCACAGAGATCCCCCTATGCAGCTAGTTACAACTAAAATTAGCATTTCACCTGTATAGACAAGTGTTTGCTGGAAGCTGATTACTGCCTTTCCTTAAGGAGCATTTCAATCATTCAGATGCCTTGCTGGCTTACTGTGGAAGCTTCAATTTTTTGGTGAAGAGTGTCTATAAAAGGCTATACTACTTATAGTGTCATTTAGAACATAGGCTATACTTTTTATAATTTATTTATTTTGTCTGAAGTAAACAAAGTACACTTGTAAATTTATGCAAGTTAAGGTGTTTTATTTTTGTTATGCCTTCTCCAAATCCTTCCGTTACAAAAAAAAATTAGAAAGAATAAAGAAAAAAGAGACAGGATTAATAGCATTTATACGTAAAAGGTGCCATTTCTTATTCTGAGATTTTACATTTTATTCTGACATTTTTTCATTTTAAAAATCAATAGTTATGTAGAAAAACAGTAGGTTCTGTGCCAATGTTTACTTGAATGAATTGACATACATGCCAGAGGATAAGAAAATTTATGAACTCTTTTTTTATGCTGCAGAATATGTCTTAAAAATTTTGCAAAAAATATGCCATCTGGTTGTCCATTTGCACATTATCAACCATAGAGTAAGGTAGAATAAATGTAGTTTATTCAGCCTCACTAGATTTAAATGAAATCAAAAGCTAAATTTATTTGATCTAGTATAGTAAGATATGTCTTCTGGGATTGATTAAAGTCAAAATACCGAGTGCCACAATCCTAGAGAATATTTCAACATCAAAGAAGCTTCATTTAGTTCTTTGAATACAATATGAAGATAACAGATAAAACTATTCTGTAATGCTAAATCCTTCAGACCAAAAATACCTGTAAATTATTTTACACACCTAATAATTCCAGCACACTGGATTGTCATGGTCTGACAGATTTAGGAATTTTTATTTGAAGTCATTAATGAAATAATGTCTATGATGCAAAAAAATACTTTTCAGCGTATTTTATATTAGTACCATAGAATTACAGTACCTATTACCCATAACTGAAAGACAGTATTTGTTGGAAAAATTATAGATTAATTGCCCAGCAGATATTAATTTATATAATGCTACTGAAAGTGAAGCAGCTACAGCATAACCATTGAAAATCTGATCCGTGTCTATCTTTGACATACCAAATTATTTTATTACAAATGCCAAATTCATAACATTGGAATACTTTCTTCATATGAGCAGTTTTTCAGATCTGGAACTTTCTGAATTAGTTAGGCTTTTAAAAACCTAATGAAGTGGTTTTCAAATTTATCTTTGGAAAGTTTATGTTACTTAAGATGGTATTCACCTCACAAATGCAGAGCCACCTAAAAGCTAGTATTGCAATTTGGATAGATAAATTTTAAAAACATGCAAAAGAAACCCAGAAAATCCACCCACAAAATAAAAATGAGAATTATTCTTTTGGGAGCCTTGAAACTTTTGACCTGCAGTGCTACGACATGGCATTCACAGGACAAATAGGAGTTCAGGCCCAGCCAGTGTGGATTTATGGAAGATGTGTCCTTCTTGCATCCAGTTGGTGGATGGTATTGACCTCGACTTTAGTGAAGCTTTTGACAATATTTTCTCCTGGAGAAACTGGGTGCTAAAGGCTTCAATAGGTGTATACTTTGTTGGGTAAAACCTTGTCTGGATGAAAAGGCCCAGAGAGTGGTGGTGAATGCACTAAAATCCAGCTGGTGGCCAGTCACTAGTGGTCTTCCCCAGGGCTCAGTGTTGGGGCCAGTTGTGTGTCATATCTTTACAAATTAACTTATCAAGGAGCTCAAGAAGGTCCTCAATGAGTTTGCAGTTGACAAGACATTGGGCAGGAGTGTTGATCTGCTGGAGGGTCTGAAGGCTCTGCAGAGGGATACAGGCAGGCTAGATCTATGGACCGAGCCCACCTGTATGACGTTAAACAAGGTGAAGTACCAGGTCAAGGACCTCTGTTTGGGTCACAACCACCTCATGGAGCCCTACAGACTAGGGACAGAGTAGCTGGAAAGTGGTCCAGAAGAAAAGGATTTGTGGGTGTTGTTTGAGAGCTTTAGAATGTGAGCCAGCTTGTGCTCAGATGGCCAGGAAGGCAAGAGGCATCCTGGCCTGTATCACCAATAGTGTTCCCAGAAGGACCAGAGCAATCATTGTACCCCTGTACTTGGCACTAGTGAGGCACTGGAGAGTGTCCAGAGAAGGGCAAAAGTGCTGGGGAAGGGTCTGGAGCACAAGTCTGATTAGCAGCACCCCAGGGACCTGGGGTGGTTTATCCTGAAGAAAAGGAGGCTGAGGGGAGACCATATCACTCTGCCTGAAAGGGCTTGTAGGTGGTGGTGGTGGGGGAGTTGGCTTCTTCTCCCAAGTAGAAAGTGATAAAACAAAAGGAAATGGCCACAAGTTATCCCAGGAGAGGTTTAGATTTGATATTAAGAAATATTTCTTCATGGAAAGGATGGAATATGTTAGAATATGCTTCCAGAGGAATGGTAGGGTTACCATTCCTATAGGGATTTAAAAGACATGTAGATGTGACACATAGTCAGGGACATGATTTAGTGATAGACTTGGCAGTATTAGGTTAATGATTAGGTCAATGATCTTAAGGATCCTTCCCAACCTAAATTATTATGTGATCCTATGTGAATATTTTTGTATGCCACTGCTTCTGAAAACTGCACTTGAGAAACAAAACTGTGGAGAAATGTTCCAAATTTTGGACAGAAAGTATTTACTGAGTTTATTAGTGGTCTAGGACAGGGAAGTTTAAAAGCAAATGTCTTTTGATCCTAATAATTTCCAATTTTCTATTAAATAGCATGAATAATAGGCATTGGACATAACCACAACTGTTTTAAAATATGAAAGTATTGAAATACAATTTTAGGAAGGCACCCTTAAATATGTTAATTATGCCTGGCATTGGTTACATTTGAAACTAGTAAAACAGTGACCTATTACAATGGTCTTACAATAGTTTATAAGGATTCCCTGCCAACAGGGACAAGAGAACATGGTCTTACACCATGCCAGGGGAGGTTGGACATTAGGACAGGAAGAGTGATTGGGCATTAGACTGGACTACCCACGGAGATGGTGGTCACTGACCCTGCATATATTTAAGAAAAGACTGGATGTAGCACTTAGTGACATGGCCCAGGTGACATGGTGATGTCTGGTCACAGGTCAGACACAATGACCTCAGAGGTATTTTCCTCAAGCTAATTGACTCTGTGATTCTGTGACTATACACCTAGCACTGAGCAAACACAGACAGCATGTTTGTACCAACACAACCTACAGTCTAATTTACATTAAGTTTTTTTCAAATCCTATTTTCAGATTAATCCTTGCTCTCCATGGTGTTGTGTTATTTCTCAAAGACAATATTGTTTTTTGAATTTGTTGGTCTTAAGAGATAAAGCCTTTCTTTCCACACTCTCTCGTGTCTAAATTAATATGAATTCAGTTGATACTGATTCTTTTCTGTGTCAGTGGCTGAGGAAGGGAATGAAAAACCCACTTGCCGACACTTGAATTTATTTAAGAGACAGAAGAAATATCCCTACATGCTATTAGCAGTATATCTGTATAAGAATAATTCATCCAAACAATTTCTCATGGTGAAGTATGCTTTTACATTTTACAGAAGAGGTAATAAAATTATACATCTTTTGTTTTTTATGTCATCTCTCAGAAGATGTAAAATATATTAATCTACAATGAACCAACCAACTCTAAACAAACAAGCAAATAAAATTGCCCACAAGAGAAGAAAATGTTCAAGGTTATTTAAAAATATATATTTTTACTTTTGTTATTCTTTATTTAACTTTCTAGGCTGATGAGCAGAGCATTGATCCTGTTTTTGTGAGGTTGTCTTGCTGAAATATCTGCCAGATTCTGCCTCGCACTGGCTGTTCAAATACAGCCTGCTTGCTCTATGTTAGGGCACTCAGTTCTGCAGTCTGACATTAAAGGGTTTTTATTTTGGGGTTTGAATATGTTGCTTGGATGCTTTGTGACACACAGCCTAGAAGGAACAAAGCAAACACTAGTGCTTTACAGATCAGTGTGTTGTGTTGTAACTAGTTTTTAATGCTCTATAGGAGTAGGTATATCTTGTTCCAAAGGGAAAGAGCTGAAGGCTATCATCTGAAAGACAAAGCAGTGGAGACATTGAAGAGAGCTGATAAAGGCATCCTGGCTAATGCTGAGCTGACCTTGAAAACTTTTCAGTTACTTGCACTGTCATACACTGGTATTAAATAAGCTGAAACTGTCACCCATAAGCCAAATCTTCCTCCATAAATTGGGCAGCAGCGATCTTGCACATGCAGATGTTGGCAATGGTGTTGAAGGCTGTACTTCCTTCTGGTACCTGCCATTTCTTTCTCTGCCAACATCATCAGCTACTAGTGCTTGCTGCCATACTTTGTGTGAACTGCCCTTTTAAAGGCACTCTTCTCCTTCCTCACAACTTGAGATGATTACAGCTCCCAGTTAATTAGTCTTCCTTGATACACATAATACAAAGAAAAATCACGTGACTGGGGCTTTCCATTTTCTGCTTACCTCTCTCAGCTTGACAGTGAGGATTTTCTGGGCTCTTCTAGCACCAAAGGGGGGCAAGTCTTACTGAACTGCTTTCAGTATCAATACAGAGGTTCTCTTTTTGACACTAATTTGTGTAGAAAGAAAAGATTAAGCCCACTGAGAAATGTCACGAGCAAGCTAACCCTCTATAAATACAAAATTCCTATAACTGTAAAAAAAAATTACAATTTCACAGAGTTCTCCACAGCCTGAAGTATAAAATTTTGATTTAGATGAAAGGATATTCACTGGGAAAAGTTACCAAGTTTATGAGAATTTATCTTAATATATTTCTAGGAAGACAAAGTCTATAAATGTGATAGACATTTTGAAGGGTTACATATTTGAATATTGATTTCTTATGTGCACATCATTTCCCTTTAACCACATGGTTCTGAGCCAACACCACAACAGTTAGGACCTCAACATGTAGTGGCAAAGGACAAATAAGTAAATAGCAGAAGTTAAACCATTTTTTTTCTAAACTATAAGATATGTTTATATTATGATCAGAAACAACAGGGAGCATATCTGGATATTCAACTGCTCTTCTTGAATACCAAACTGAGTCGTATCGGGTGTACTGTATAATGCAGCAGATATCTCCCTCCTTTAATATAAATAGAGAAAGCACTGTGAACTGTATTCTCTTTGGACTTGAATTCCCAACGTGATCTATTGTTAAATAGCTCTATATTAGTTAAATGAGTTCCATGTACATAATATGTGGTTTATTTCAAGATCAATGTCCTAGAAAGACAATAGCTTCTCCAAAGTTTAAACAAAGCAAGAAAAAACATACAAAACTCAATTTGTAAACCGATAAGCAAATTAAAGAAAAAAGAAAGAAAAAAACATGCTACAACAAAAGACTTTGACTGCTAAAATTTGGACATTGTGTCTATGTAGCATCATAAGTGTTAAGCAGATATTTATGCAGCTTAAAATAAAAAAAAAATACTATGACAGTAAAAAGCAGACTTCCACGCATATGCAATAGAAAGCTGCCTTTCATTAAGAATTGTAATAAACAAGCATGGCAATGATCCACACCATAGGCATCATATAAATGTCTCATAACATTCCTCATTAGCAAAGAATTTTAATTCACAATTAAAAAGTATAAGAAGGCTTATTAGTCATGAATTTACTACCATTCTATTTCAGTACCAGAGTTGATAAAGCAGTCTAATATAAAAAAGACAAAGAAAGCTATCAAAGGAATATTTTTTCCTTTTACCAGACGGTGCACACCTTGCATGTTTAGTGATTTGAATTTAAATAAAGAGAAAAGAATATATTTCTAACTACCTGTAAGCTGCTGAATTCTAAAACATATTTGATTTAATATTAATACAGTATGTTTTACCAGATGATTTATTTGATGTACTAAGTAATTTATTTAATCCAGTATCTAGCACGAAATACATGACATAGCTACTGTGACAGACAATACATCTAATTCAGTAAGGCAAATTTTTAATTCTACAGCTTCTTTGCTCTTCTGAATCTTCTGAATAAAGATGTATTTTATTGTAGTACTGAGTATTAATTTCAGTTTAAACAATTTCAAATCCAGTATTATGTGTATTAAGAAAAAGTAGACCTATCTCAAGAGTGAAGAGAAAAAAGAGAATGTAGCAGTCTTTGTGCTTACATACAAACCACTTGGCTTCAATATGCTACTCTTGATAAGTGATATTTTTAATTAGGACTATTTCAACAGCTATTGTATTCATAAAAATATCAGTAATTTTTAAAGTGCTTTGAATTTATATTCACATTCTCTTATTGCTCATTAGTTAAAAATAAAGTCATGAATCTGAGGTACAAAAACATTATGCATCCATTCAAGTGTGCTGAATTGGCAAAGATATTTCTAATTTACCTGTCATCTGAAAATTGTCACCTAAACTGTTTGAAGTATAACTAAGACATAAATCATACATTTGTAGATGTCAGAAATTATGTCCAAAGACAGATGAAAGGTTCTGGCTATTTTTCAGTAATATTTTATCAATATATCCTGGTTCTTTGGTCATTACTTTAAGCAAAGTTGCATGGAATGACACATTTTGAAAGAACTTGTATTCTTGAAATTATATTTCTTTCTGAATAACAAAAATTTTCATAAAACAATTTTTTTTAAAATTTGAGATAGAAAGGTGCTGGTTGAGAAACATGAAGTTAAAGCATGAAAAACATTCAAGGTAGTGGGAAAGGGACTGTAAAGAAATTTTAACTGGGATTAGAAGTTCAGTTTTGATAAATCACATTTTCCTTTAATGAGGTAGCAAAAATAAAGCATTTGCTGACTTCTTTTTAAAATGAGTTTTACTTCAGCCTTTGTGTATTAGCCTGAAATATGGTAACAATACCTTCATGTGTAATTGAGAAAATTGCATTTCAGAATTTTTCAATCACAGTTTCTCCATCAGAACAACAGCACAGTAGTTCAAACATACAACATCAAATCCTCTCTCCATATAACTCTAAAAAGAATTGGAATTAAGTGGAATGCAAGCCACTGGATCAATAAACTCATTCCACATCCACAAGACATTTACTGTATTTTACCTGTGGAACCAGCACATTCAAACTCTCTTCAGAGTATTTCTGAATTTATTTTTTCCTTCAACTTGATGCCACTAAAAGAGAGGTACATGGAAAGCCTAAGATTCAGTCTCCATTGAGCAGGGCTTAAAGATGGAGCACACTCCTGTGAGTGGGTTTGTTGAGGTGCTGTGGTTATGCCATCATATTAATATCTATGTATGTTATACCTAGTTATTAGACTAAGTATTCAATAATACACACAAAGAAGCAAGATTCAAATCCCTCATGTATATTCTATAAAATGAAAACTGAATGAAATTTTATTCATCATTTATAAGTCAGAAAACTTTTATTAACCTTATAATAGGCTCAAAAAATAAACAATTTACACAGAAGTCAGGATCCATCCTGCTGAAGTTGTGTCAAATTATTTAAAAAAAAAATTTAAAAGGGTAAAATCTAGTGCCAAAAGGGGCTCTGAATCTCTGTCATGCTGCTTAGGAAACTTTCCTAGAAATGGCAAGTCTTGGCTGCCAGTCACTCTTTTCATTCTGACATATATCCTGTACTTCTGTAATTACTAGACCAAATCCTCTCAGGGGAGAAAAGGATCTGAGTCAGATTTTCCTAATAGCTGAGTGAGCGATTAAATCACTGTACAGAAGAGGGGAAGGGAAATCACAAATGTACCATTGTCTTCTTTCTGCACTTGCTTGCAGGAATATTTAAATACTGACATATTTTAGGCATGAGGTAATACTTTGGCTACTCAGTGAAACACTTATCTGGAGGATGACCATGGAAATCTGAGGAAATTTGATGATAAAAATGAAATCCATTATATCAGGGATTCTTTCTCAGTGGTTGTTGGGCAAAGCCTTTTTTATATCCTAATTTTGGGCACAAGTAACTGAAATGTTATAAATTTCCTACTTAGGCTTCTTTGGTTTTGGGCTTCACCATTAGACTTGTTAAAGAAAGTGATGCAATTAGGGAGCAGCATCATGTGGTTCGTTTAAAAATAACTGTAGAAATAATTCTTTAAAAACACTTAGAAAAGGCAGGGAAGCCTCACATATAACAGCTTTTGGAAAATGGTGCTTTCTACAGGCCAGTGGCTTAGCCCGCCAGCTTGCAGTTTCCATCTCATTTAGTGTTATATATTCTTCATGCAACCCTTAATCACAGGCAAATCCACCCAGGCACAGAAACTATCCGATGCTGAAATAGAATAACATAGCCTGCTTAACATGTATACAAAATCTCAAGAAGACACTCTTAAGAACATCAGACTTTTTAATAACAATTTTCAAGATTTCAGAAGACTAATGAATGCTTTGAATGTTTGAGCAACGCCTGGCTGACAATTAATGTTACTGGGCTTCCACTAAGTAACTGAATGATAGTTTTATTTACTTTTATTTCTTGCAATAAAGGAACTGAAATTCCTCATTTATTTGGGACAGTAAGAACATACATACAACAACATTGTATAACAATACACATATTTTCTCCCTATGCATAATTAAAAAAACCTGACAATCCATTTTTTCCTCCTTTCAACTAAAAGGGACTTTCTGCATTCAAAAATATCTTCGCTAAACATTTGCAAATTGGATGTTCCTGAGGACTAGTATCAATGAAATAATCCATTTTACTGTGTAATTGTATTTGATAGGTTATGCTTCACACAGATTTTTCTGTCCTTTAAGCAGTGAGTTATACTGTAGAGTTGTTTTTCTGAAATCAATGATTGAATATGTAGCACAAAATAATGCTTAGCAGCAGTAAAGCTTGAAAAAGCTAGCAGATAATGACTAATATATTTATTTCTATGTCAATGGCTTCCTGGAATTAATACATTAAAAATTAAACTTTTTAAATGACAGATATATCAATTTGAAAATAAATGTACTCTGTGTGTTTACTGCTGCTGAGAAAAAGGCACTCTTCATTTCTCTCTTTGTATTTTAAGTGCTGTACACTTCTGATGTGGTCTCAGAATTATTTTTTCTCTACTGAGAGACAGAGATTCCAGCCTCTAGCTGTATAAACTTTTACATTAGTGATGTTAATATTCTGCTACCAAAGCAACTAAGAGAGGATATGCTTTCACTGACATTTCCCTTTGAAGTGAAATCATAAAGCTTTAATTTTTATTAATGCAAATCCCTGCTAAAAAATACCTTATCTGTGGTCACATATGAGGCACTATTAGATCTAAAGACATCTTTGCTTTCAGACTTCAGTATTAAACAGCTTCTGCCTGCAATCACACCACCTTAGGCTGTGATAATGTTGGCTTTTATAATACAGAATAAGCAGGGACTAACTGCTTCTTGAAAAGGAGACTTCCAAATAAAATCCTAAACTTATGAAAGTTGGTGAAAGAATGATGGACTGCTTTACAGAATAAGAACCTGCAAAGCACTTTAATTTCAGGAGAAGCTCACAAAAACAAAATTTTATGATGGCTGGGATACTGCAAGGTTGACAGAAGAAGATAAGGAAATGGTGGTTTCCCAATGAATACATTACTTGAAATTTTACAATTACATGTCAGAAAGTTGTGATCTGTCCTGGCTATTTTTTACTGCTATAAAATAAAATGAATCTTTATGATTTCCATATGATTAAAATAAAAGCAGAGAAAAGACCAACAGCTAAATCAACATAATGTAAAGACACAATGCAGCTGTCAAAAGTTGCATTTTGTAAAATCGGTTATAGACACACACTTCCTACCAGATTCTGTCTGCAATTCTTTTTTATCAGATACAAAATTTTGCAATTGTTTGGGGTATCTTACCAACATTTTGCAAAAGCCTCTGACCTGGTCCCTAAGGAGAACTGCTATTGTTACACTGTTTCTCCACATTTGCCAGGCTAACCTACTAAGCATCCTACTTCTCTGTGACTTTACAAATATTTTAAAATATGAAATACCATATATATGCCCAACAATAGAGGCAGATTGAATTTTGGACTCTGGAAATTACCTTTTCTTGCAACGTTATTATTTCAGCTGAAATCTGCAATGACGTCTCAGCTGATATAGACCAGATTAACCCACAGAAGTCTGATCACCCTGAAGAGCGATTGCACATGACTGGCAGCAGCCCACCAAGTACTTTTCAGTCAGTTTGGAATATGGACAGACCAGACATTTTCCTGATATAAAAACAAAATTGATAAGCTAGCATCTATCCTTCCAGATGAAGAGTTTCCTCTAACATGACTATTATCAGCTCTGTACTGGAAGCAAATAAAACCATCACTCACTTGCTCAATGGGAAGTTCAGTAACATAATGACAAATTAATGCAAACAAATACTTGTTTGTGAAAAATATGGCTGTAATCCATTAAACCTATATTCAAAGAATCAGATACATTCAGGCTATCTGAGAGGGCTGGGTCTCTTTAATGGAACAATCATGTTTTATGGTCAGCTGTTGGATACATATATGTGCTTAGTGTTTTACTGAGCTGCACAGTTATTCTACGTAAAGAAAAGTGAGCAACATGCTTTTTTATTCTCTCAAGTGTGCTTAGAAGGACATTTCCCAGCAACTTTGACCTTTTCCACAGATGTTAGAGCATTTTCTTTCTCTGTGATACACTTTTATACAGTACTTCACAAATGAGAGATGGAATCTTATAATCTCTGAAAGAAACAAGCTATTTTGAGGTACTTGCTCATGATACAGTGAATAGAAACACACTGATCAATATTTCTTTTGTAGGATGTACAATGTATGCTAAAATTGTGTTTGAAGGAATTGTAAAACATTCAGAATTTTGACAACAAAAATTCTCAAGTGACATAACATACTATTTCATATGTTACTGTTGTTTCTTTTCCCTCCTTTATTTTTACGTATTAATGGAACATGCATCTTAAACAGTATTGGATTGATTTTTTCTTCATAAAGTATGAGGAACTTTTATTTTAATTAGTGTTGGATCAGGAATGATTGATCGAATTCTCTTTTGTTTTCAAAAAGAAAAATAAAAGCCTACTGAATTTACCTTATGGGTAGACAGAGATGTAAAATTCAACAAAAAAAAAACAAAAAACAAACACAACCCAAAGAAGAAAAAAACAAAACAACAAAACATTACCACTACTAGAAGCCACAAATGCCCAACTATGACTGTAAGTAAGGAGATTCACACACTTGACACTTGAAATTATCACTGACTTGGATAGTTCTGCCTTGGCATATTGTCCCAGACTTTTTTGAGACTAACTTTCTGTAGTTCCAGCTTCAGAAAGATTTAACAGATTAATCTACCTCCTGTAAAACCAGAAAGTGTGATTAACAAGAATAGTATCCCTCATTTCTTCCTAAATAAAAAAAAAAACAAAAAACCTCTCACACACTTCTCAAATTCATTCAAAAGAAAGATATCAATATCACACTAGATTTATAATAAACACAGTGAAAAGACTTTCTATCCTTGTTTTAACAGCTATTTATGCTGCAGCACTTATCTTGCCTCTTCAATGCCTGTCTTGCTAACACATTGCCTAGCTCTAAGCGCACAGATCTATAGCTGTTCCTTAAAGACTTGTGTCACTACAAACATTTTCAAATATGGTTTTAGGAGAGGGATTTGACCTTAACACACTTTGCCAGTATCATCCACAGTTCAGAGGCTGAAGTTGAAGACTAGTTAACCTTCCAGTAACACATGCTGTTCTCACTTCTGGCAATATGTTACAGCCTTGGCTTGGTGAACAGTAAATTTTAGAAGAAAATCATATTCAAGAGCTGGATATATTTAGAATGCTACTGAGAGTTCTGTCCAAATGATACATTGAGTCATTGGAACAATCATTACAGAAGCTGATTTACTGGTAAATATAAGCTAACAGTGTAAATACTCTCCAGAAAGACAGAGAGTTACTTTCTACATTTTTTTTCCTAAGATTACTTTGCAATCCTTGCTTGTAGTTCAAAGGTTTAAGTTTCTTTACATAACATATATGTTATGTGTGTCAGAAGCTTTAGCCAGGAAAGTACTTGCTGAATTGACTGCAATATCTGCAGTGATACCATTTTATTCACTGATAAAGTATTCACATATGCAGAAAAGCTGTATGAGAGCAGGTACTTTGTTAAAGTCAATTTAATTTAAACATACCCATTCCTGACATGTGAACTTTGAAATGTAAAAGACATTAAGTGTATTATTACTAATTGATGCAGTGGGCGTGTTGATTGATGAGAAGCTCAACATGAGACAGCAATGAGAACTTGCTGAAAGGAAACCGTGTGTGTCCTGGGCTGCACCCAAAGCAGCGCGGGCAGCAGGGGCAGGGAGGGGATGCTGCCCCTCTGCCCACTGCCCACCTGCAGGGCTGCATCCAGCTCTGGGGCTCCCAGCACAAGGAAGATTTGTTAGAGCAAGTCCTCCTGAGAAGGGCCATCTCCTTTGAAGACAGATCGAGAGACCTGGGGTTGTTGTTCAGCAGGGCCAAGGGAAGAGTCCAGGAAGAATTTGCGGCAGCCTTCCTTCCTAAAGGGAAAGGTACAAGCTGAAAGGGGACTTTTCACAAGGTTATGTAATGATGGGCAAGGGATTTATTCTTTCTTTCAGTTTAAAGAAAATATACTTAATTAGCTATTAGGAAGAAATTTACTGTATGAGTGTGATGAGGCACTGGAACAGGTTGGTCAGAGAAGCTGTGGTTGCCTCAGGCCAGTCTGGGTGGGCCTTTGAGCAAGCTGCTCTAGTGGAACGTGCCCCTGCCCATGGCAAAGGAGTTGAAACAAGATGATCTTTAAAGTGCCTTTGAACCCAAACCATTCTGTGATTCCATGATCTAACACAGCAAGTTAGATATCAGGTGTGCTGTTCAATACACCTAACCAAAACAGAAACTTTCCAAAATACCTTTGCATGCCAGTCTGATTTATGTTGTTATCTAATATTAATATCTTCTAAAATATTACTGATGGGCTGTAAGTGTGCATTTTCTACATAAATGGTAATTTCACCATTTAGACATTTATATTATTACCTCTACACTCTTTGAAATTTGGAAATGGGTGTGTGTGTGTGTGTGTGATATACAGTTTGTCCTTATATAGGAGGAAGATATGATTGAATACCCATGCCCAGTGTCCAATTGAAAAAAAATAAAAAATTACACCTTTAATGACTAGATATTTTGGACTAAAAAATTATTTCTTATACTCTTTTATAGAAAAATAAGTTGGGTTAATGTGGGGGTTTTTAAAATCTTTTTTTCAGCTTTAGTGTTATCACAAAACAAACAAACAAATTCAAATTAATACAGACATTAATTATCAAATTTACATTAATTGGTCTCAGCAGACAAAGATCATTTTGATCACATTTATGCTGAACACTTATGAAGAAACCTAAGAGATTGACAGGAAAGCCAGAAAGCCAGAGTGTAACCTGTTATTTTTATAGCCTGGGTAATTTTGCTACCACAAAGAGGAACAGATATATGTGTTCACTTGTGTTTGAGTATGCAAAATTTGTCTGTACAGATTAGGAAATTAGGACTACAGAATTCACATTTTTTTACCCCTTTATGGTTTTGTGCTTGATGGTATTGTGGAATTCTAAGCAGAAATTTAAAAATAAAATCATACTACATTTATAAGTCTGAATTGCTTCTATGATATAATTTCTGTTCCTTAAGAACAAGCAAAAATAGTTTGAAGAGTTATTTGTTTAATTTTCTATAGAATTATCTTGTTTTTTTTTTTTTAATATTTCAAGACTTTTTCTCTTGATTATATGTCGAACATTGCTTGTGAACAGAATTTCAGTTCAAATTGCTAAGTCAATTTCCCTCTATTCTTACTAAGTATTTTGACTATTCAAACTGAGCTTCCTGGAAACCTGCATAAATCTGAGTAAACTGCAAATTAATTTTTTTTTTTCAGGTAAGATTTAGCTAGTGAAAAAAACACCATAACTAATCCACCACCATACTTTACAGTGGCAAGTATTATCTTATCATCATTGTTTCACACTGCATGTGATTGATTTTTATTTGGTACATGTTCCAAGCATTTTCTGTTAATTTTCCAAATTCATTTTTTAGTATGGACAATATTCCTTTGGATATTAAATCCACAGTTTTAAGGTCAAGTTTGAAATTTTACTTGGAGACCATGTTTATTTTTGCCAGGCCAACTTTGTACTTTGATCATTATTAGTGTATATTAAAAAAAGAAATTAAGAGGTTTGTGAAGAAATAAAGTTTACTGCTAAGATAATTTACAAAATGTTTGCCAAAAACTAAAATAAGAAAAAAACTAAAAAAAAAAAACAAAAACAAACTTAACAATTACAGCTGAGTAAAGTGAAACTTTTGGATCAAATTTGTAATTTCATGGAAATTGAAAGAACTAGAGATCTTTGACATTTAATCACTGCTTTTCTAATGAAATTTAAATCATGAAGAGAAATCCAGATTCTTCTCTTCTCAGGCAAATGTCCAACAAACCAAACTACTCTGATTTTATCCCTCTCATTTAGTAGTATATCTGTTACATTAAGCTGCTTAGAGTGTGCTTTGATTCAACTAAATTTTCATTCTTTCGTAAGGATTTTTTTCCATAAAGCACCATCCATCTCACTCAAAGTACTTAGCATATTATGGAATTGCATCCATTTGGTGGCTTCAGCTTCCTTTTCATCTTACCTCGTCCAAGAGTCAAATCATCAAAACTAAAGGCCTATTTTCTTGCATTACTGAGAATTTTCCTAAACTGATTTTCATCTGATATTTTTTCCCTGTTGGTTCCATATTTACATTATCTCTCCAGATCTTATATTTTCTAATGCTTTATAATCACAAAACTCCCCAGGTTTCTCTTTGAAATTTTGATTTATGTCTTCTTATGAAGTGTGCTATGTAGTTTTGTTTTGTTCTACTTTGCTCTCAAATTCTAACATTTTAGTGTCATAGAAGACTAATGATGGCTATAACAAATCTATTTTTGAACACTTGTAAAATGTCATTTGCTTAGTCAACTGAATTTTTTTGGTTTTTATTGATTTGTCATCAATAACACAGCCTAAAATCCGTTCCAAAGGTTTCATGATAGCTCATCATGCCTCTTAGTGCTGCACAAAATACAGTAACGAATATCCCCATAATATTTTCTCTTATATGTCAATGTTAAAAATTATTCTTTAAAATTAAAATATTTCTGAGGTTTAAAAAAATATGTTGCTATCAATGTAATTAAAAGTTAAAGAACTTTTAACAAATTATAAATGACTAACATTACATAGAAGCAAACATTGTAACCAAGCATTTACTTTTCCTTTCTTGGATCAGTCAACAGAGTTTTGTTTGCATCATGGAATTCTGTGTGATTCTCTCATTCTGTGATATTATAATATGTATGGGTAGACACAGGAAAATTGAGGTTAAGTTTTAGTCACGCTTTATTAGCACATCACTAAGGCTGGATAACATTGAAAGCAGTGAGGGGGTAAACAAGACAAGAATGCTTTGGATAGTGAGTCTTTAATTCCCACTCAGGTGATAACTAAGATTCAAGTCTTTTAAGCAGGCCAGGGAGGTCACTAGTTTCTTTGGTATCTGTTTTACTTTCATGGGTACTAATAGATCATAAAGGTGTTGTATATCAACTCCAAACCTCCCTTGATGTTTGGTCCCATTGATTCCAGAGGAGGGCTTGAATCTTTGGGAAGTTAGAAACTTGTACTTTATTGGTAGGATGCTAAAGATAAATGCTCCTTCATTGATTAAGATTAATCATACAGAAGCTCTATGGATTTTTCTATCTTTTGTGATTATACATAACACTTTGAGATGACCTTAAAACTAGGAGAATCCTATTGTAATCACCTACTTACCATTAGCATTTAAACAAAAAAAAAAAAAAAAAACACTTCACAGTGCTCAAAATGTGTGGATTTCCTTTCAGAGGTGCAAAGGGACTAGTGAAATACTTTTGTGATTTACATTGCACTTAAACTCTATCCTCACTACTATATGCAAATCCACTTCAGAACACATATTCCAGTTGAATATTTAATAGATTTTGAAAATTCATCCCTGTGGGGATGAAAGTTACAGAGAGAACTAGACCTGGGTAAAAATATTTAATAAG
Source organism: Chloebia gouldiae (assembly GCA_003676055.1). NCBI lineage: Eukaryota > Metazoa > Chordata > Aves > Passeriformes > Passeridae > Chloebia > Chloebia gouldiae. The sequence goes on along the minus strand of QUSF01000013.1, from coordinate 3,219,043 downwards.
TGCAGGCAAATACACCATGTATAGTCTTTTCAAACAAATACTTATTTTATAAATTTGTTTACATGCAAGGTTTTGTTCATGTTGGGAAGTCAATCAAATAAAAATGAATCTCAAAACTGAATTTGCTCAATTCAATATACCAGAAAAATCTTATTTTCTTGTTTAGCTAGTCACTGTATTGATGTATCTTTTAATTAAAATGTAACAACCAAACTATTTCATATTTCATCAAACCATTTCAACTTTGAAAGACAAATGGTATAAATGTTTAGTGCATTTTGTTTTCAAAAAATTGAAAATTATTTTTAAATAATTCCTTTCCTCAGATATGTTAACTGCTAACAAATCATAAAGCCTATTTCCTGTCCAGGTTTCAGTTTAAAGGTATGACTTGTCCCAAGTCTGACTGAAGGCAGTAAACAGACAATGACCTCTGGCAGGCAGCAACTATACTCTATAAAATGGTTTCAATGCTAGTTAAAATAAAACAATATAGTTATTTATCACTTTTTGGTTAATTTTTTTCATATTTAATTTCTGACAAACCAAAAAAGGTGTTCTAAAATATTTTCTTGTTGCAACCAGAAGCTGGAGAGTAAAAGAGCTGCATAGGGCTAAAATGAGCATAATTTATAATGGAAAAGGACAACATATTTATTGAAATCCAGTGAAAATAATAATGCTACTATATGGGCAAAAGATAATTTTAGATTACAGCGTGAATATTTAAGTAAAAATGACTGGGCATTCCTGTCCGCAGCTTCACAGCTGGTATTTTATTTTCATACATGAATTTGTCATTTTATGACACCCACTTATAAAATCTGACTTGTGTACCACAGCCCAGAATATCCATAGAAATGTTTTTTGGCACAGTTTCATACATTAAAACAAGTCAAAATACTGTGACCATACAGTTTTGGATAGGGCAGAGAATTCTTCCCTGGCTGATTCTACATGATGATAATTTCCATATAAAAGCAAAGAGATTGCTATTATTTAAACTACCATTTTGTATATATTCAGTTGCTTCCACAGCCTTGAAAAGTAGAAGGAAGTATGCAGTTTTAGCACCTTTTAAACATTAAATTCATCAGCTGTGATAAGAGCATGACTGGAGATTTGCCACAGACCACTGAAGCATTTAACAGGTATTCCACTAACCTTTCTGCTCTATCTGAACCTGAACAGCCTTCTCACAGTGCAATCAATGAAATGAGGCTGCCCATTCCTAATGACTGCTGCAGGGATACAAAGTTCTGAGTCCTGAAATACTATCAATGCTAAAATATGTCAAGTTTTACCAGATATCTTTGAAGACGCTTGTGGTATGCCATCATCTGAAGTTTCACATTTCTACCTGGAAAGTTTTCTGCAGCAAAAAAATAAATAGAATGAACACTAAGTAAGTAAATTATAATTAAAATCATGCACTAAATATATCAGCGATGAACTTCAATTTTAATTGTTATGATTAAAACAAAGGGAACTTAAGAGAATGGTAGAAAAACTTTTTAATCTTTTAGATAGGAATTAATTTTACCATTCATTGATAGTAAGCTCAAAGCATTTATAACTAAAACATCATTAATTTTTTTTTATTCTATACATAAGAAAGCAATTTTTATACCTTCAGTTTTGCTTGCTTCTCTCCAATTATATAAGATTTTCCCGTGCACTTAACCTCCTTCAGGTTGATATAATTTTGCAGGGTTCAAGTGAAAGCGAACTTGGTCCTTTTATGAAGGAAAACAAGAGTGAAGTAGAAGAATGAAGAATGTGCTTTTGTATCATTTGATAAACACTGGACATGAAATAGTAAATACCACTGGTTAAAGATGATTGCATCTACAACAGGCCTCACAATCAATATGATCATGCAGAGCAAGTCCAGAGGAGGGCCATGAAGATTAGCAGATGGCAGGAGCACCTCTCCTGTGTAGACAAGCTGAGACAGCTGATGTTGTTCAACCAGGAGAAAGGAAGAGTCCAGAGACACCTTATAGCAGCCTCCTCATATCTGAAAGAAATCCAACAAGAAAGCCAGAGAGGGGCTTTTTACAAAGGTATGTAGTGACAGGACAAGAGGTGAGGGCTTTAAACTGAGAATAAGTTTAGTTCAGGTATTAGGAAGAATTTTTTTACTGTGAGGCTGGGTGAGGCACAGCCAGAGTGCCTAGACAAGTTGTTGCTGGTTCATCCCTGAAAGTGTTCAGAATCATTTTGGATAGGGCTTTGGGCAACCTGGTCAAATCTGGTCATGGAAGGTGTCCCTGTCTGTGCCAAGGAGATTGGAATGAGATGATCTTTAAAGTCCCCTTAAACCCAAACCATTCTAGGGTTCTATCATTTAACGCTGAGATTGATACTTTGTACTGATTAATCCATACCAGCCTGGGTGACAGATATACTATAGAAAGACATGCAGTAACAGCAGTAGAACACATTTTATATAAACTTTATTCCTTAGATAGCAAAGGGGATAATTTAGTTCATAAAAACCGAACTACATCTTTCTAGTAATTTTTAAATTTATTTTACATTTCAAAAAGGTCCAGGATCCTTAAAATTTCAAATGTTTATTTTCACATCTTTAAGAATTATTCTATTGACATTTTGCAACAGGAACACAGTTACAAGGTCTAGTAAAACTCACAAACATTAAAGCATCAATACAAACAAAAAAACATAAATAAAAACAATAATGAATACCTGATGTTAAACCATTACAAAACTTTTTTCAATTTTTCAAGAGTACTGAAATTATTTTTCAAGTTTAATTCAAGGTCAGTATGACTTTGTTTCTCAATGATTAATCACTTTTAAATTGGAGTTCACATCAAGGATGAATAATTGAACATGATCTAGAAATTAATCACAATATCTTAGCATTCAAGAGAATCAGCAGATCACTTAGCCCAGTTGTTTTCACACAGCTTGATGTCAGAATTACTGAGGCAAGTTGTTTCTGCATGTGTTGTTTAGGTTTTTAAAGCATTAGACCATTTTTCACTGTCTCCACCATATCTTTGTTTCTGACCATTGGTACCTTACACAGTGGTCCCACAGGATCCATGACCTAGTTCACAGCTTGAAAGAACCCAAACAAACATAGGCAACTCCTCAAAATTGGGACAGTTCTTACCTAGAGTATCACACAAAACATCTGCACCACTAGACTTATGCATGCACTGAGCACAGAGATTTATAAGCTGTGAGACCTAACTCATCAACCATGAGCATAAGCTGTGCTCAGGGCCTTCAACAGAAGGTGACATTTATTTGTGGTTCCCAGCTCTGCCTCACTTCTGTTTGTAGAAGCAGCAGCCACAGGTCAGCTCTGTGACCCAAAACAAAGATAAATTAATGTCTCTGAGAGTTTGGTACACATGAGCCAAAATTTCCAAAAGGAAAGTGTTTTATCCAGTTCTTCATTCTTTGATCATTTACCACTCTTAAAAAAACAGGAAAAAAATGAAGCATTCATACTATGAATGTTGTTTTGGTTTGTTTCCTGGTACTTACTGTACAAGCCAGTAAGTTAATAAATGCCATCCTGATATGTTTCGATACACCACTGTGGTATTTTTAGTGATGTAACTTCTTAGCTAGGCAATCTTAGCAAACTCCCATCTAGATATTTTCTAAGTAGTGTTCACTCTAGTGCCCTTTGGCTGAAATTCAAAACACAAGAAAGAATTTAATCATGTTTTTAAATAAATTATTTGGGATTGGGAAGAAAAGGACACAACAGAAAGTTGTTAGCAAGTCTAACAGGTGAGCCAGTGGCCATGTCTTTGTGCAAATGTAACCAGGTTTGAGAAGGTGGATTTTTATTATACTGATTAGTTATTATATGTATAGTTTGGAAGAGGAGGGAATAGACTTTATGCTTTGCAAACCAGAGCAGCTCTAGCAGAGGTTGTGGCATTGCATGAACTAAGCCCAGTGCAAACTGAAACACCTCAGTGCAGAGATAACAGCAAGTCCAGCATGAATTCATCCCGTTCACTATCCACTGCTCCGATAAATTAAACTTGTGTTTTAATACAGTGTGTATTTTCTATTTCCTCAATATAGCTGAAATACTTTTTTCTGCGCATTTTCTGCTACATGCCACATTGTTGAACACATTTGGGTTCACAAATGAATATTGCCTTGTCCTTTTCATTATTTTTACAATTTATCTTTATTCCTGGTTTTAAGTTTGCTTTTGATTTTCAAAAAGAATTGTTAGTTCAGAAGCTACTAGGAAAAAATAATCACAGTCTAACCAATCCTCTGCAACACAAGAGAGTTCCCTACAATTTAACTTCCAAACTTGCCTCTTATTCCAAAGTTTCCTTTTGAACAAGTTTCACTGCATCTTTCAGAACACTGTGCTTTACCATTTTTCTTTGAATGTTTAGCCTAATTTTACTTCTATTCCTTCACTTTTTTCTTCACTTATATCACTTCTGTTCTAGCACTTAATTGCTCTTTTGTGATTCTTAACACAAATCCATGCTTTCATTTGATATTTACACATTCGTAATACACAAACACTTATGATATATCAGTCTAAATCACCATTTTATGAAGATAAATACATTTTTCCTAGTAATTCTTCATTTCTCTGTCCTTAAAACACCTCAATAAATTTTTGTTCTTCAATTTCCCTGTAATTTGTGAGTAGTACTCAATTGCACATATTTATCTCCCTGTACTTTGCTGGTCAGTCACCTTTACTCTATTAATATTACCTGGTATTCTAAAGTATAAACTGGAATTTAAAAGGCAAAGCATATTTTTGCATGTAGAACTGTAAATGTTTTCTCTACACATCAGACTTCTCAGTTTCCCAACTAAGTAACAGTCCAGTATATTTGTACTTTGAAGTATCAAGCAACAAAGCTTTCTTTTACTTTGGGGACAGTAGGCTTCATCACCACCTTTTACTTTTTCAAAATATTTTCTTTTTGTTTCATGACCTACATTTGCAATAGAATGCAGTGCAACAGTAGCATATTTCCATGTACATATTTTTTTTCTACAAGCACTTAGAAAAACCGTTTATTACTTGTGGCCTGCAGAGAACGCTGCAGTGGATTTTCACTGAATAATCTCAGTCTTGCAGAAGAAAAAGAAAATATGCTGTTACCTGGAATGAGGATGGAAAGGAGAAAATAACAACTATAAAGTCCTCTAAGAGGTAGTGACCACTTTACCTGTTTTTTTCCAAGTTTTAACACCTAAATTGTCCTCTGTACATGGATTTGACTGGAATTAGATTTGAGAGACAAGAAAGCCCAAGGCAAAACTGGAGCAGAGCTGTAAACAGATTCTCAAGGGAAATGAGGGGGTATAAAAATTCTCTGTGCTGAGGATTTCTAGTGGTGAAGAGATGCACTCCTTGACTGTGAGTTATATTTGTATTAAGGCGAAGAGAAAGGAAATTATAGAGCTGTTGTCATGGGGGTCTGGGAAACATTTTCTCAGGCCAGCGAGGACTGATATTTAGGTCATCTTCTGAGGAATAATTTATCTCTGGAGAAAGTGAGTACCCTGGACTGTGGCTCAGCCAAGTTTTATTGCCAGGCCTGAGCTGGACAGTCTGGACTTTTGGTGGAAAGGGGCTAGGAGAAGGCTTCCAAACCAATCTATGGCTTGATGCTTGTGTCTGGGCTGAAGGGTGTCTTTTCCAGTTTTGGCTCTTGCCTTAGGGATCAAGGGATCAATCTCCACCAGAAATTTTGTCACCTCATCTCTGTCTTCCCCTGTGACTTTCTCCTAAAGGTGACACACAGCAGCTGCACAACCAAATGGCAGTAACTGTTATAGCAAGGTGCAGGCTACAACTTGGTGCACGGTGTACAACTTTTCATTTACCTATTTTTTACTCACACCTAAAGGCATAGCAGACATCTCATCCATTCATGGACCTGTATGGCAACTCTCAACCCAGATTTTGCTTAAAGTGTTGAGGTTCTCAGACTAGTCAGGTTCCAGCTTGGGCTGGACCTGAAAAGGAACAAGAAGGTGACACTGTTAAAGCCCTCTAAAAGGTTTTTTTTTCCCGTTTTTCTAGTATACAGTGACTAGGTAAATTAATTTTGTGGGCAATATCCTCATAATTAACAACTTCAATTCTTCTTTTATGTGTCTTCTTTTTATATTCTTTTATATTTTCTTTATATTATAAGAGCAAATATACACATGAATCCACAAACATCTACTGCCAAAATATGTACAACCTAAGATGAATTAAAATTACAACTGTCAATAGGTGTTTAAATTCTCCCATGCTTAAAGTTCAGATTTTTTCACTGAGCTGAAACTAGGAAGAACATTTTTCTTTTGATGGTGTTAAATATAACAGAAATTTAAAGATAATTAAGTGGTGCTCTGTAGCACTTCGTAGCAGAATGCGGTGAAATATTTTTTATTTCTTTCTGAAGCATCAGAAATAACACTCATGAGAGCTATGAGAAGAGTTCAGTAAATTAATTGTTTGTGTAGGATAACAGGAGTCCCAAGAGGGCAAAAATATTTAGCCTTAGCTTTGACTGGAAGAGTGTTATTTTATATTGCTTTTCTGTTGTTGTTTGTGGTTTTTGTTTTTTGTTTTAACACATTTAGATAAACTGGATTAATATTCTCAAATTGAAAAATTTGTTTCTAAAACAACCAGAACTTATTCACTCTTTGCTCCTAATCAATGCTCAAAGGTTAAAGGACTTTCTAAGACAATGGAATAAAATTAAAAGCAAGCACAAATCTATCAGTCCTGATGAACATTGCATTTATAGGTGCTAATGAATTTATTCTTTTTTTTCCTGCATAAAAAGCATCTTTTCAGAGCTTGGTTATGATTCCCTAATTAAGGATTCAGAAATGTGCCATGTAAACGTACATAATTTATTCCCATCATATTGAAGGTCTGGGAATTTTGCCAGTGAATGAAACATTGTATTCCATAGGAACAACGAAATGAATACTTCTGTGTCTAATATGAGAGATTCATTCCTTAAACTGACATAGTCATAAATCTAAATTAGAGCAAACTATGCAGTCATGTTAATATCTAATCAGTCTTTCAGCTTGGGACTTCAGAGGCTTGAAATGCTGATTACTTAATAAAGCAAAGAATAGCCAAACCTTTAAATGCAGATATGAATGAGCTTTGTTGTCAACCTACTTTCCTCTTTGGAAAACAGAAGCTGGTGTTGCCACTAATCTCTGCTTTTTTATGTGTTCCAGAAGGCAAGTTTGGGACTTTGATGACTTAAGGGGGTTTTTGCTGTGTTAGAGTTGCCAACAGCTGCCTTAGTGCAGAGCCAGGGAATGAGGCAGACGTAGGACCAGATGGAAGAGTAATCTCAAGGGGATTGACTTTACAAGAAAAATTAAAAAAAAAAAAAAGTAAAAAAAGAAAAGTGTCTCAATATCTCTGGTTTATGGCAGTATGATCAGAGCATCATGAGCCTGTGTCCTTCCAAAAAATCCCATCAAGGTTCTACATACACTTCAATAGCAATAAACCCATGTCACAGGCTGTATTCATTTCTACCTGGAGAATGACAATATGTCACTCTTCTTTATTTAACGGAGACAGAAAAAGCCGTCAGAGTATAATCTGGAGTTCTGGCTTCTCACACTTCTCCCTTCTTCTGTTTCACATATGCTGTAACAAATTGGCTTTCTGTGCTGTGTCCCAGCTGCCTAATGTAAAATAGAATCAAACTGGTGAAACTGAATAGGAGACACTGACGTCATGCTCAGGGGCTCATTATTTACAATTATCTTAGTATTTGTGACCTCCTTAAAACTGAAGAGGTTCTTGTATGAACTCTAGAAGACAAGTAGGTAACTGTATGGAAATCTGGTTTTAATCTGGCATGGAATGCAAACAAATCAGAGATACATTAAAATTTGTCTTGCCCACTATAATTTTAAACAAACACATGCTTCCACTGCTGATCATCCCACTATGTAATAATTTGACTTTATAGCTTTAACTATCATCCCTCTCCAATGTGACCATTGATATAAAACTAACAGCATGTTTTTTTTGGATAATTTAGTGCATATATCATGACATTGAAACATGTAATGAAATTCACAGGAAAAAAGATGCGTCTGATTTAGGTCTCTGAGGTTAACAACATTCTTTTCTTTTACTTCCTTTTTTTTTTTCTGAGACAGAAGATAATTGATATTCTGAGCTATTTAAAAAACATTTTTTAAAATAAAATACATTAAAAATGTGGAGAAGGATAGGCCTTTTCCACCCTCAGAATCTGAAAGTTCACGTTAGACTTTTCAACTATTTAATTCTGATTAACATACTCTAACTTTGAATTAATTCTAAAAAATACTCCCTGTTGCAAATATTATTTAGGAGTTTTGAAATTCATAGCAAATATATTAATATCCTTGTAAGTGCACATGCCAGTGCTGTGGTTTAGTTGGCATGATGATATTTGGTTAAAGGTTGGACTCAATGATCTTGGAGATCTTGTGCAATCTTAATGATTCTGTGATTTTATATGCTAATGCTTAGCATAAAATCTAAGAGTTAGTCAAAGCAAATGATCTATCTCTGCTCTGAAAATTCAAAGTGTATGTTAATGCACCCATGATTTGCCTGTTCTGAAATGAATTCTATTTTCAGGGGAGAATCTGAGCAAAACAGTGCAGCAGCATCTCTTAAGTTATGAACACTCAGTGAGAACCTGTCATGAAATAAAGTATAGATTTCCCAAGAAGCTAAGGTTCTCTGTGATAACTCAGCAGAACACATCTGAAACCAGTTGGGACTACACAAGGAAGTTAATCCCTCTGAACCTTTTTTAGCTCTACAACAGAGTCTTTGCTGTTCTTTAAAATAAATTCTTCTTAAAGTCAACGGAGAGTATACTTATATTCATCAACAGAATGGCAATTGCAGCAAGGGCTGCATAGAGAATGCTTTGAATTAGTGAAAATGTGCAGAATTTTTACAGTGCTAGAAATGTACAGCTCTCTTGCTGTAGAGCTGTTTGGCAAGACTGCTAGCATGGGTCAAGAAGGATGAAGAAATCGTCTCATTTTAGATTTCAATTCTGTGTTTCTGAACTCTGGTGTAGATCTCTAGTCTGTTGAGAAGGGACAGTGAAATGGGAATAACCCTCTCCTGTAACTGGAAGAGAGGGGGAAAAGCCCTCCCAGCAACTCTGCTGTGTGATTTTAGAAGGAGAGAGAAAGATGAGGTTTCTCAACCATTGGAAGGATAAATCTGAATACTTAGGTCTTCTAACTGAAAATAAGGAATTAAATGTAATGATATCTTGGCACATAGTACAGCCATTCATCTTTTTTAAGACAAAGTAAAATTTATCATACTCTACATTTTATATCTGAACTTTTTTTGCACATCATAGAGATACATTTTACATACCTGATGCCTTTTACTTCAGCTTGTTCTTTTGGTTCTTGTGTTGATTAAACTCTATGCATTTTTCATCTTAAAAAGGTATAATGCTACATTTGGTCACCATTTTAAAATTTAAGTTCAAAGCCCAGGACCTCTTCCACCTACTCTGATATTTAAAATTTATTTTGACATTTCTAAAATATTGCAGTTGATTGAAATGTCACCCTTTGCAGGATGGTGCACAGTATTTAACAGCAGTTATTTTCCAGTGAACCTACATCTAAAGAGAGTTATAGAAGTAAATGAAATAAAAATAAAATATAAAAGAATGAAAAACTTAATAATTAGTAAGAGAGAAAGAGAGAGAAAAACAAAGAAACCATACAATGTTACTTGGTCTTTTTTATGTTTCTTTTTCCTCTCTGTTTCAAATCACTAATCAAAATCACTTCCCTACTAGTAGGCCATAAGAGGAATTTAGTTCTTAGATTATATCTTGAATATCTTGAGATAGATGGTGGAGGAGAACTCAAAATGAACCATAATTGGGCACCACCCATCTCCCACAATGCAAGAGAGACACCAACAGCCCCAAGGTGCCCAAGGACTGAGATTGCTTCTGAAAGAGTCAAGATCCTGCATAAGGTCAGCATTGCAATCTGGGACAAAACCAGTGGAGATCCCACATGGAACACTAGAAGGAACTGTGTCATTTCCAAGCCACTAGATAGAGGTTGCTGGTGTTTAAAAACCCAGTTCAATATAGTGCAACTTTACAACTGTGATTCAACAAATTCAGGGATGTAGAAAACTACCAGAACTGTAATAAATATCCTGAAAGGTAAAAATTGAAAAACCCAAAACATTGGCAATGACTGCCAACAAAACAACATCAACTTGATAAGCACCTTGTAAACCTAATATTCTCACAGTTCAGGAGAATGATTTTATACTCTGTATTCACAGCACATGATACAAACTTCTTTCAAACAATGCAGACAAAGCTGTAAGAGAATTCCAATGGCTCTCATTGCCTGACCACAAATGATTTTTGATATCTAGGTTTTCCTTACTTGCTGGTAATTTTGGTACTAATTGGACATATTTTTAAATCACTTGATTTTTTTTGACTAATCCAAACTTCTGCCATTTAAAAATACATTATGAAAAGGAAGGCTTAATTATCTAACCAAATATTAACAATGGCTTCAGAAAATTTACAATTAAAAAGGTTACAAATTTAAAAAATAAATTAATTAAAAAATAAAAATTACATTGCATCTCATCACTTGATATATAAAAAAGTATTATGCAACAAAAATGTAAGGAATGCCTAGATTGTTTTCCATAGGAATGAATCATATATTTAAATCCCTTTTATCTCTAGTTTAGATTTCCAGTATAATGAACAAATAAAATATTAAAAAAATTAAAATAGAAATGGTACTCATTATCAAGAAGACATAACTATTTATATATCCTCTTCTGACTCCAGTAGATTAACTGATGTCACTGCAGTAGAATAAATATAAATTATTGTAATCTGAAAAGATTTATAAATTAAAAATCTCAGAGTTGTAAAAATGCCATGGTATCTGCATGATCTGTTCATGCTCAAATATTTTGGATGCTGCAATATTAATACTGAAAATATTAATATTAGGAGGGGTCTCAGAGACCCCTCTTGTCAAAAAAAGGCAGATATGTGGTCCTGTCTGGTGAAAAGCCAGCAAAAAGATTGTTTATGTTTTCCAATTTAATTGCTTGTAATACAGAATCAATATTAATCATACTAGCTGGCAAAAAGGTAAGTGAAATCAAGAAAGTCTTCAGTAGAAACAGCAATATAGTATTAAATTCACACAGCTGCAAGCTTGACAGCAGTGACTGCATATTTGAAAATCCATTTTGCTTCCTCACATATGCATATGGTTACAGCTTGCTTTTCAAATAAATCTGATCAACATTTTGTGGTATTTGAACATTTTCCCATCTGGTGGATTGTTCATAAAACTCATTTTCCCTGATTTAGTGAGGCAAGGAACACACCAGACTGAATGGTTTTAGATTTGTATTTGGAACTTCTGGGTTTTTGCAATCCCTCATATGTCCCATAATACATTCCTAATTTTCCAACAGATTAATTTATATTTTAAAGCTAATAAGCCAGGTGTTGTAGTACTTGACTATTCTTTGCTGTATTATGATATTTTATTTTGAAGGGTTATGTTCACTGTGTCTCTGTGTATTTTATTCCAAAAGAATAAATTAATTTAATTTTTAGAGGCATTTTACTTCTTTACCATAATGCTCAATCTTCTAAAATGAGTCTCACTATCCCCAAAAGTATTAATTAGTCCACATGTAGCTCTTGCTTTCATGGCACAAAATACTGCTTGTGACTCTAATGATCCAAATTAAGTAATATTTTTTTTTTAATTAAATTAAGGCATTAGTATTTCCTGTACTGATTTTTCCTTCAAGAGTCTTATGATTTAATGACACCCAAAAGCTTGCACAGTGCAGCAATTAAGGCAACATGGGAATATCTTAGTAAATATCGAAACAACACACCTGTGATAAGTTGCAAACACCTCTCTTTCTAATCACTAAATGGTATGCTAACACTGTGTAGAAACAGGATATTTAATGTTCAGTTCAAACCCTTAATCTGTCCACTGGTTTATAGAAAACAGCAAAAAGGATGGAACTTATAATCTTGAAATATCCCTATTCACATGAAACATGTTTTTTCTTCTGATCCAAAACATTTTCTTTAGTCTGTGACTGGTCAGCCTGAGCTGACAAATATTTTCCTGTCATGTCCTCAGTAATATCCTTTCCATGAATGTGGAATGTTTCTGAATGTCTTCTTGGCTTGACACTACACAAGACTGACAGTGGTGTCCATGCTGCCAACCACCCACATGGCGATTAGAGCAGATCCAAACAGATATAGTGTTCCTCAATGGATAGCCTACACTAGGTGCCACCTTTTGCATTATTAAAACATCAGTCATGGTAGAACCCTTGTGGTGCTCATGATTCTGTTGAAGAAAATGAAGTAAAATTAAATTCTCTGTTAAACAAATAGAAAACATGCTAAGTTTCAGTATTCTCCTGTTGCTTCTCAGCTATTACTCACTTCTTTGACAGAATTTAAAGTGCTTTCCTTATTAGGATATGCAGTATTTAAAACCTTCCTCCAATAATGCTGGCAATATTTTCTTTAAAGAACCATCACCATCAGACATTTTCAGCTGCTCTACATCAGTCCTGTGTAAAAGACTTCAACATTTTAACAGAAAAAAATCTCCCCTGTATTTTTGGGAAGTGGTCTCTAACTCACTGATTTCTCTCCAGATCAATTAATATTGCTGGTTTTCCATGCTGGTTCATGCAGCAGGCCCCAAGCAGGTTGGATGTAGGGCACAAAAGCCTCATAAAATGATAAATGCTTTTGAATGAAAATTTCTTCCTTGGTTGAAAGCTGTTGGATATATTTAGTCAGTTTTGATAAAAAGTATGATTGATATCACCCCATGTTTTTAAATGAAAGTGATAATGGCAACTATGTCCTCTGTTAATCTGGTTGTTGATGGGTTGTACAAAATGTGGTGTGAACACAAAACAGATTGGGCTTCACAGATACTGCAGCTGGGAGAGAGACATAACAAGTATATTACATACAAGCTGCTGTGTCAGACATTCTGTTTCTCAGATCAAGCAACCTGGACATGCACTCCACAAGAATTATAAATACCTAAGGAATTTAAAGGATTAAAGTATTGATGTGTATGGATGCTCTGAAGACTAAGCTGTGAGGCAGGTTTTGAACTAGTCTTTTGTGTCACTTGGGCATACGCATTTAAGTAATACTTTAGATATCAAGAGTCTGTATCTGTCCCAAAATCTGATTTTTGAGGAGATTTAAGCTTCTAGAAACTGTTAATTTGAAAATCCTAATCTATTGTGTCATTCATTTTATTTCATGGCAGCTCTGTGTTCTATTTAAACACCATTTTATTTTTCCAAACTTTAATAGGCTGGTGATTGTAGGAAATGTTTAGCTGGAGAACAGCTGAAGGACAGCTACCCTTACATCTTAAATCTTGCTTATGAGGCAAGATAAAGCTTTAAAGAAAAGAAATAAATCCAAAAAAAAGGTAATAAAAGGTAATTTAATTAGAGACCTGGCAAAGAAAGTATGGTTTTTATAGCATCATCTACTGATAAGTACACTTTCACCTTCCTCTGCATCAGACCTTGCCTGTTTTACATCCAAGAATCTCTTGGCATCACTGAGCAAAAACCTCACACATTTAATATAGACCAAGGATGAAGGTAGTTGGCAGGATTAAGTTTTGGCACATCAAAACCACTTGGAGTATATTTCTTCCATTCATGAAGCAAATTAATGCAGGTAGTCATTATAGAAACAGGTATATTAAAACACAATCAAGGCCATACATCTAACTTCATTGCAAATCTCAAGGAACATGCCTTTACAATAATATATTACTTGACCTTCAGCTCCAAATATCCATTAGACATTTCTAGCTGTCATTCATTCTAAATTAGTAAAGTATACAAAGTGATTTCCTCTTGTGAATTGACATGGTCTGGATCATCACCAAAAACCTACAACTACCTCACTGAGCATCTAATCCACTTTTCCTTGATAATGATTCTTTGCACTTTATCTTTTTAAAGATTTCCACAAAGTACTTTGCAGTTCTTCCTGTCTGCATAAAGGGATCTTCTCCCCACATAAAGGGAAAGGTCAGTTTACACTCAGGAGATACTGTACATACAAACTGGACAGGCAGTTAGGTTCCACTAGTGAAAGCTTTGTTTTTTCCTCAAGGTATTTTTAGAAGTTCTTATAGCATATGACCAAGGGAGTTTGTGTAAGTATTATAAGCTATGAAATTCTTTGAAAGCTGAAACAGATAGCTAGTGATAGGTAGATGTCTAGTGAGGAACAATTGCACCCTGTTCATTTCACCACCATTTGCCTCACCAGGTAGTTCAGAAGAAAACAGGTGCTGACGTCTCACCTTATTTTAGGGAGCAACAGCTTCAATTCCCCAATTAAATGGATTTGTTTGGCACACAGGGTTTTTTTTGTTTTTTTTAATGCAATATCCAATTCTTCCAAAGGAATGTTATTTTCATACACTTAGAGATGAAGCATAGGTTGGGTTTAATAGTTCTGCAGGATAAAACCAAATACTTGAGCAGACAGCCGTGTCTGTTCTTACCTCCATGATTCAGAAACCCTTTTGTTTTAATCGGAGCTCATAGTGATCCTAGTTTCTCCCCTTTCCCAGCCCTCCTTATGGCCACACATCCTAACACCCCTATTATAGCCTTTTGTTTCTCATTTTTCTACTTTCAATTCACCCCTAAATCTGTTATCATCAAATTAGTGATGTGGCCATATTCACTTTGGAGCTGGCCAATAGCTGAGTAGGCTGATTGCGTCATTCATTGTCAACATTCAATAACTGGAAAAACTCCTCAAAGTTCTTCTCCACAAGCACTTTGAAAAGAAATAATACAATTATTATCAAATCCGTATTACATATGACTCTTATTCTTCAATTTAGTTACACTTTAAGGCTTCTAGTTTCTGAAAAAGTTAGTTATATAACCACTGTCTTAATGCAATATAATAGATTCCTTTCTTTATGGGAATACAAATCTCAATCATAATAATAAAACAGCCATAAAATGTTCAGTACTGTACTGTGTTATGAAGAAGACCCAAACTCACATTCTTCTTGTCCTTCTGGATGATTATCTCTCTAGAACAAGTACTCCATGTCTCCACAGGATGAGAGCAAAAATATGTACCTGTGGACATGTAGGGTGAGCATAGAGACATTATCATTAATTACTTCTGAACAGCAGTGAAAGTGCATCAAGGTTGTTTGCTGCCTGCAGACTTCTTAGTTTCTCCATGCAATGTATCACAAGGGAGAGATTTTTGAAGAAATACCAGCATTCAAAAAAAAAAAAATCAGTATGATATATGACTCTAATGTCTGCTTTGCAGATGCTAATGCTTCAGCTTTTGAGAGTAAAAGAGAAAAAACCAGAAAGGATAGATAAAGAAAGCAAATCTGGTCAGTTCACAGTGTAAAAGTAATAATATTTATGTTAAAGAAAAAAGTATTACATAATTTGAGCAGATGGAGTGCTTTCCACCCACCCCACTTCCACCCCACAAAACAGATATTGCAAATCTGAAAATTTTCACATTAAGTCAAACCTTTTTTAGGCTTCTGCACATAGTCCAAAAGTTGTGTCATATGTGATACTTCCAAAATGCTAAATACAATAAAGGTGCCTTCCATAAAATGCTAGATGCAATGCTACCCTCTGAGGATAGAATCTCAGTTTATGCCCATCAGAAACAAGTCTGCTCTAATAATGTAAGGATATTGAAATCTGATTAAAAACAAAGAAATACATTTTGAATTATGGAAATAATTTGGGTATGTGTTGATTTTACTTTTCAATAAAAACATTTAGCCCTTTTGTTTTGTTCACCGTTTTAAGCAAATCATGAACATGTGCATGTGCCAAAATGGATAGGTGCTGAATTGAAGAGACACCATTCGCATTTTTCAAAAGATTACAAAATAGCAGAGCAAAGTTTTGTCCCTGGTCTTTAATTGGGTCAAAATCTCCACTGTGGAAAAGGAAATAAAATATGAAGGATATAATAGATACATTAAAAATGACAAATCACTATAGTACCTTTTTACTTAAAATGGAAAATGACAGACTACTAATGTTCTTTCTGAAGGAAAAGGTTAAAGGGGAGACACAACACATGCTTTAAGTAGGCAGAATGATGTAAAATCTCTGTTCCTTTGTTAAATGAATATACAATTAAAAGTGTGTGGAGTAAGAAAAAGCAAAAAATTTCTATCTTCATACACTAGCAGAGACCTTTTCATTTTCTGTTCATTTGTTGTTTTCTTTTTCCCAATCACAGCTTTTAGAGTCAGAATAATATTTGTAGGTATATCAAATGTAGGCACTTGTCTGACTTATTTTTCATGTTGAATGAATCTTCACTGTGAGAAAATTTTTTCATCTACTCAACCCCAAATTAAAAGTGTGTCATCATGTAGACAAACATTCAGTGGACACTCAAATCCCCAGCTGTGTAAAATACAGGAAACTGAGTTGGATTTCATTTCTTTGTACATTTTGGTAATATAATGCACACCTTAGACATCTCTCTTAGCATCATTCCAGAGGTGATTTACAAAATGAATTGCTGCGAAAAATGTGGTTGAAAACTGTAAGTTAATGCTTGTAAAATTTTGTCTTTGATAATTTTCTACTGATAAGGAATCTGTGCTCAGCAGTTGATATTTCAAATTATATATCGTATAATTATATTTAGCTTTTCTATCAAATTGCACTCTAATATCCTTTCAAATATAGGACCACTTTCCACCCATGTGACCGACATGGAAGACATTCTCTGTCTTATTGCTTACTTTCTAGAGTTTTTTTTGTTTTTTTTTTTTACCTTGAAAAGGGTATACAGACTTTGGTAATATGAAACGGACCCCATCAAATCACCAGAACATAGATAATCATTACAAAGGATTTAGCATAGCTTTTCTTTCATACTAACTCCTCATCTTTGCCTAGCTGATTTTCTTTATTTATGCTTTTAACTATATCAAACATAGGGAAAATAGGATTTTGACAGATTGAGTAACATTGTAAGAAGCCAGGTTGTTACTGTTAAAGCTTAAACAAGGTGGAAAGGGAATAAGGGTAAAGGCAGCTACAAAGGATTTACACATTAAATAAACCTTGCTTCAGCGGCTTGTACTTCCCACACAGCATAGTGCAAAAAACCACATGTGCATGCTGCAGGTACAGGTAAAGCCAGTCAAAGCTCCAAAAGCATGAGGGTATTTCTGAACACTTGACTGCAATACTGTAACCCTGCAACATATTTCAACATTTTCATGTACCTTCCTACTCCTCTTCAGGAGTTGTGAACAGTTTGTACATGGAATAAATTGCCAGAACACAGAAAACTGTTGTGACACAAGAGGCTGCATTCCAGTTGAGCTACAAACATCCTGAGAGCTTGTACAGCAGTGATGGTCCATGCTCAACCCCACTTAATTTCGGGTTGCTGACTGCAGGGTTCTGTAAGGCTGAAGGCTGCTGTTATTGTCAGCAAAAGGAAACAGGAGCTCCAAGAGCACTGCTTAAACCACCAGCTAAAGACAGAGATTACAGCCTTTGTGCTCTGTCGTGGTTTAACCCCAGCCAGCAGCCAAGCCCCACACAGCTGCTTACTCACTCCCACGCCAGCAGGATCAGGGAAAGAATCAGAAAGGCAAATAACAGAAAACTTGTGGGTTGAGATAAAGGCAGTTTAATAGGGAAAGCAAAAGCCACACACACAAGTAAAGTAAAACAAGGAATCATTTCACTCCTTCCCATGGGCAGGCAGCTGTTCAGCCATCTCCAGGAGAGCAGGGCCCTGTCACATGGTTAATTCTACCTCAGAGAAAACCAGCACAACTTTTAATGGTGAAGCTGTATCTACGCCTCAAAACTCAATCACCTCACTGATAAGTTTTTGGACCACAGCGAACTCCAGAGATTTCAGTGGAATGCAGAGGTTCTGTCAGAGAGTCACAAAAAAATTAGTGGCTTCAGAGTGGGATGCACAACATCCCAAATGTTAGAAAAAGAAGGTGAATAAAGCAGGAGACAGGAAACACCTTACACAGGGATGTGACCTGAAAGAAATTAATCCTATTCCTTCCTTATCTCAAGCAATTTACCAGGAGTGCCTCCTACTTGTACTGTAAATATTTTGCATCCTCCCAAAAAATAAAACTAGGTTTTCTTGCTGAAAGATCCTTTTTTAATTTCAAAACATACATAAACCAAAATAAAGTATGCTATAATACTCCACCAAGATATGAAGACCTAGAAGTCATATTTTCCATTTCCTTAAATGAGGATTTGAATCTCAGTCTCTGTCCTTTCAAGAAAGTTCCTAAATCAAGTGTAATATCTGCTGCTTGGAAAAAAAACTTCACACAAATTAATTTAACTTTTGCTACTGAAGCTGATCCACATACTCTGGATTATTTACACATTTGGAGGGAAAGAGTGACAAAGCTAGAACAAGAAAAAATGTGATTCTTTAGCCTGATGGACATACATCTCTCTTGAGACAGTGGAACTGCAGATTATGATCCCTGCTCTTATATAATGAGTTACTAGAGCATGTCACATTTCAGCCAGCAAAATCACAAAGACAGCAGGACATTTTATTAGGAAGGAGAAAAAAAAGTTTAATCTCTCAAAGTGCAACATCTGGTGACTATTGCTTATATTTTCTGATGTTGGATTAATATCATCACACATTCAATGTGGGTGCATTTGAACTGTAATCTAATTAGATATTGAAAGTATTCCAGTGCCACTTAGCCAAAATACCAAAATATTTATTTTGTTTGCAGTCATAAGCTGCTGCATTTACTGACACTCTGTTGTTGTACCAATCTTTCCTTCAGCAAGGTCCCATCATTCTGCAGTAAGCAGCAGGAGGGTACTAATCTTCTGCAATAGCACTTCAATTTTCTCATTACAAAAATTGGCTCCATTTTCCTGGCTTAGGCAAACCCAGTGTCACTCAGACCTTGGGGGCCACAGATTGGGAGCAGTGAGAACAGAAGAAGCGCCAACTGCAACAGCAGATAGATATTTTAGCAACAGCTGTCTGGTTTTGTGTGCTCCTCCTGGATATCAGTTTAAATGCTCCAGCTCAGCCAGCATGAGGTGTTTGCCCCTCGACACATTACAGAGCCAAGTAGGAGTAGGATGCTCTTTAGAATGAAGTAACAAGCAATGTCATAAGAGCTCAGCAGATAGTTAGTATCTTCATATATTCTCAAATGCACTGAAAGAGTAATCAGAGTAATGATAAAACGATAGCAATATAGGTACAAAATTATAAACCAAAATCATCTTAAAATAACACCTTGTAGTTGTACCAAGCCTTTGTTAGAGTGCATGTCCCTGTTTTTAAATTTCATAGCATATCTGAGAGCAAAGCGAATTTCACTAGGCTGACTGTGAAAGTGAGAAAACTGAAACAGAGAAGTCCATCTTTCGTGAGTAATTAAATGGCACAAAGGGCAAGAGCAGCAAAGTCTCTTAACTTCTTTGTGCTATTCTATTAGTTAGTTAGTTCCATTGAAGGAACTGAATGGGTCATTTATTCCTTATTTTATTCAATTTCATTTATTCCACTTCAGTATTCACATGCAGCTTTGTGTACAGAAAGAAATGAAAACCACAAGTTCCTATTAAATTGCTCATTACATTTGTGTAAGTCTAGGAAGGTACAGGACCCCCTCCACTTTGAAGTCTGAGTGCTCAATGCATTGAATCCCACAATCCCATCCAACATGACCTTGAATATTTCCAGGGATGGGACATCCATAACATCTCTGTGCAACCTGACATAGCATTTCATCACCTCCCTCAATGTAAAAAAAACCCTTCAAATTTTCTTATATTGAATCTAAATGGAGTCCTCTTTAAGACCATTACCTACCCCTCATCCTGTTGTAACACATCCTGATAAAAAGTTTGTCCTCATCTTAAGTCTCCCTTTGAGTACTGAAGGGTTGCAATAACATCTCCTACAGACTGAACAAGCCCAATTCTCTCAGCCTTTCCTCACAGAAGTGCTCCATCACTCTAGCCAACTTTGTGTCCCTCCTCTGAACCCACCTCAACAGGACTATGTATTTTTTTTATAATAATAATAATGCATAATTGCACTACATTATTGCACATAATTGCACTATGCAGTGACACTACAGGGAATCACCCATTTTATTTTTTTCCTGGCACCTCCTGACCTGCAAAATAGGATTTCAATTAGTAAGAATAATTAATATTTCTGCTTTGGTATAAAAACTGAAGATACATTAAAATATTATCTATGTCCCTTATTAATAAAGAAAAACAATCACAATACTGCTATTTGTTGTCTTGTAATGGCTGTTGGTTTTACCAATGCTTAGTTGCTACTCTGTGGTCTAGAGACTAAGTCTCTGGACTAGAAGTGGAAATTCTTAAAGGTTTCACATGGAGCCAATCCCAAATTTAATAACTTTTGCAATGCTTAATGTATCAGCTTTGTCCACTAATTTATAGCTGGAACATAAGTACTCATAATAATCAATTTCACCTCTTCAGAAAAATGTTACTTCTTAATCCTCTGCTTTCCAAAACTCTACAAATAATTGTGTTTAAGTTCTACAGGAGCAGCATAACAGTTGAAGTCTAACAATTGGTATATCTAATAAAATTTCCCACAATTTCTGGATAGGTAAAAAGTAATCAAATGCCTTGGAATTTGTCCAAGGTCTAACATTAATACTTTCCTTTCATAAAGGCACCAAGAGTACTGTTTTTGAATTTCAGTTTTACGTCCCCTTTCAAGCATAAGATCTCAATAAATTATAATAATGAACTTATCACCGAGTCTTAAAGTTGGTCCACGCAACAGAGATTCTCTGTCACTAATTTCTTCATGAACTTAGCAGTGTTCTTGCCAGAGTTCTTGGCTGGAATTGTTCCTGGAATGTAAAAAAAAAAAAAAAACCCAATAATTAAAAATGAAAACCTGATCCCACAAGAATCTATGGGAAAAAAATATAGCAATATCATTGATGTAAAACAGGAAACTGAGATACCTATGGGTATCTCAGGCAAATCATGTTTCATGTGACTGTCATGCAATGCTGGAAGATAAGTTGAGTTTTTTTAATTTTACAAGTTTTATTTCCCACAACCACTAATTCACACAAAGATTAAGAATGCTTAAATGACTTCAACCAATTTCCCCTTTTTTCATGTTATCTATAGTATATATTCAACTGTGAAAAAAAGGAAAAGAAACAGTAAATCTGAATAAAATTTTGATGTCTAAAAGAGATCTGACTCTCCCCTGATCAAAATGGACTTAATAAATACTGTCTCTTCAAAGAAGAAAACAGAAGGGACAAATATATTTATTACTTTTGTGTTAACATTAATTATAAATTTTCAAGATTTTTGTGGATTTTGGGGTGTCTAAAGAATTCAATGAGAAGCATGAACAGTGTATTTAACCATTTTTCCAAATCAAATTAAAAAACAAAACAAAACAAAAAAACCAAAAAACCACCAAAAAACAAACAAACAAACAAACAAAAACAACAAAAAACACCCCCAAAAAACAGAAAAAAAACACAAAAAAAGTATTTTATTTTCAAAAGTATATTTCAAGGCTGTTTCTACTAACAAAAACTTATTTATAGGAATGTTGCTTTCCTGAAAATATTTTCAGAACAGAAAACTTGGGGGTAAGAACAATAGATCTGCACAAAGACACACATCTTTCTGATTGAATATCTTGAATTTTTAGTTTTACCCTTTCTTGTTTAATGGAAGAAAAGACACAGTACTATGCTGTCTTGGTAGCCAATCTCAAGTGTTTAACTAAAACTTTAAAATCATTCTGAAATCAAAATATCATCATGGAACAGCTCACAAATAACACCTTTTCTGAAACATAGTCATATTAAAACTTATTAAGGCACACTGAGTAACAATTACGACTTATTTAAAAGTTTGATAATAATTCCTTAGCTAAAAACATGGCACAGAGCTGCTTTTGATTAATTATAGGATTTCTTCAAAATCAAAAGCTAGCATATAGCTCTCTGGATTCACTCAGAAACACTGATGTCAAATTATTTTTTCTTCTGTATCACTAATGGGATTTTCTTATGCTGCCTTGGGTTCATCTGAATGGCTCTTCAAATTCCAAGCCAGTCCCATGTCATTAACATGAGTGAAGTCATACCACTGCAGAGGTGCAGAAACAGAAAATGTTTCTGCATGAAACTTTTAGAGATCTGATATCTCTCTTCTGTCTATCCACCATGGAGGAGTTCTTCAGGTTATGGCGATAACATGTCTCAGCTAAGGTATTGTCCTTTTCAGATTTGAAAATAAATAAATAAATAAATAAATAAAATTAGCCTTGTGCATATGTAGCCAAGGCCATAAATGTGTGTGTGTGAAAATATATCATCACCCATTTAGTATCCAAGCTTCTGCTTTTAACTGGACATGTCCTAAGCAGACACTTTCCAAACCCAGCAGTGTTTTCTTAATGTTGCCCCAGAAAGCACTTGTACATGCTAGCAAACCCACATTTGCTTGTTGCACATAAAAAAAAAAAAAAAAAAAGGAGAAAAATGTAATTATGTAATTATTAGAATACAGAATTGATGACACAGGGGAAAAATTTCTCTCACCTATCCTATTATTCAGTGTGCTTTACCCGCATTGATAAATATTTGAGGTAATAAGCCACAAGGAGGACAAAAAGAGGATAATCACATATGCAAATAGCATATGAGATGGCACTGACCCTGTACAATCATGAGTCGGAGATGCTATTCTAACACAGCTAATTATTAACAGTGCCTGAGACATCCTTACTCTTCCCAGTGTGCTTTCAGCCACAAGCCTCTTATCCTCACTCTGTCAACACAGCGACCTTACATCTCCTTCCTGAAATGACAGTATTAATGGCACAATTACATAATGTTCATTGGCTAACTTTGTGGAATTATGAAACTTGTTCTCATGTGTTTCAGGATGTTTTACAGAGTGATTTCCGTCTTCCCTCCCTGACCGAGGGGGTGATGCTGCTCTAGGATGGCTCTTGCTGTGTAGCAAGATCAGTGAGCTAGAGACATGCAGGTTCCTCCGTGCATCTCACACGTTGTCATGGAAAATGCACCATGCAGGCAACCTAAAAGAGCAACACAGAGCTGTCTGGCAAAGGAACATTGCTCAGGAAAGGAAAAGTGTTTGAAAATACCGGTACATGTGGCAGATAGTTAGGCAGGACATTCCTTATTGATCCACAACAGCACGTCCATCAATTTAACATGTACATACTGAAGGGCAAGCAAAACTTAAACGGATTAGAACCAAAGTCAGAGAGTTGGTTAGATTTAGATTATTGGGTGTTAGTAGGGACTGACATATTTTGCACCTCTGGCCAAATGATAACAATGTGTTTCAGAAATTAATAATATCTGAGAATTTCTCATGCCAACTGAATTAATTTCAGTAATTCAACTGAGCCTACCAATGAGAGCAGGCAGGGAAATAAAACTTTACTGGAAAAATTTCTTATTATTCTCTAGTTCAAATAATGAGGAAACCATTTGACTATTTTGACTTCCGTGCAATTATGTTTATTTAAAGAAACAGAACACTAATTAATTATATATGTGTATACTTGGCATGTATAATTACTACCCAACAGGCAAACTCTATTTGGGTTGTTGGAATGTCAATGGGCTTTTATTAGTTCAGCCCATCATTCTGTTGTGAAATGGAAATGAAAAGTGGAAAATATGTTTTCCTTCTCTAGGAATCACTTCAGCTCCTTTTCCTCTTTATTTTATCAGACTTCTTGTTGCTATGGGGGTCTTGAAGGCCTATTATTAAAACACCCTGCAGTCCTAAGGGAAGAAAAGCAAGCTGGTGCTGCAGATGGAAACAGTGTGAATGGAATAAACTATAAGCACCAGAAAATTCCAATAAATGCAGCCAAATCTACGCATTATTCTCTTTTGTTTCCAAAGTTCATCTAGAGTTTTCAACTTTTACCTTTCTTTTTTTTTTTTGGAATATAAGATAATTCATAGTGTAATTAAAATATATAAGTACAAAAGGAAAAACAAGTTAGTTATGCTGGCTCTTCTTGGGTCTCCTTTTGCACAAAGCAAGCTATATCAAAGTTAATCTATTCCATACAGATATCCAACCTGAAGCAGGAATTGAATTAATATTAAATATTCATTGCAGAAATGACATCTCCATAGCTCTTCCAGAAAAAGAAAGGAAAAGATACACCTACTTGGCAGTTAAGTACTAATTTAATCAACAAGTTAAGTCTATTGAAAACTCACATGACAGTAGTTTTTACAATCATTTAATCATTATACCAAAAGAATAAAATCTGAACTATTACAATAGTCACCAGGTTCATTTCTGTAATTACTTTTGTAAGAATGAAAGCTGATAGAGGTTACATGTAAGCTTTCAGGCACTTAAATGCAACTAAGAGTATGAGTACTGAGCATATTTTATTAATTTTCTTTTCTTTAGTTGTATAAAATAAATTTTTAACATGGCCAAAGAACACCTATGCACACTGAATAAGATGATGATATTGCACTTCAAGTGAGTCAAATAGTCTTCTAAAAATTGTGTAAAAGTCAACTACAAACTGAACACATCAGAAAAAACAAAGACATTTCCTATAGTTCTCTCACAGTTCTCTCTACATGAATAGAGTCAAAGATTATTTTGTAATAAACAAATGATTCGTGATCAACTCTACACCTAATAGTGACACATTTCTGAAGACCAGGAAAGAAAGGCACAGCATAAATTTGATTTTCTTTGGAAGAGAAGGAGCATATTTTGCATT
>QUSF01000013.1:3141100-3193963 GCA_003676055.1 Chloebia gouldiae | reverse complement strand
CTTCCCTTCCCTTCCCTTCCCTTCCCTTCCCTTCCCTTCCCTTCCCTCTGGTTTTATTATTTTTATTTCCTTTGAGGAATCTGGAAGTTAGTTTTAATTTATCTCAATCTTCTGCTAAGAGGTGCTGCCTAAAATGCATTCACTACTCGCAGCTGTGTTGGCTCCCTGTAATAGAGTGCAGAAAAATTTGTGGAATTTTCTAGAAGAATTGTACAAATCCATGCATATGTATAAACCTAAGCACGGGACTTTTAAGGTACTTCATTATGCATCAACAGAGGCAGTACTAATCTGCAATACATGCCTCCATTGACTTAATTTTTGAGGTCATTCAACTTGAAAGGCAGAATAAGCACAGCTTTGCAAGCCCTCTCCTTAAAATGCTTGAAATATGGGTGGCTGTCAGGACAATGAGATCAACAAAAAATTTTCTTATTGCAACTGACCTAAAAGAGTGGAAGAGGAAAATAACCAGTAATTTGTGTCTGGCCAGAATGAATAG
Source organism: Chloebia gouldiae (assembly GCA_003676055.1). Taxonomy (NCBI): domain Eukaryota; kingdom Metazoa; phylum Chordata; class Aves; order Passeriformes; family Passeridae; genus Chloebia; species Chloebia gouldiae. The sequence continues at coordinate 3,193,461 of QUSF01000013.1, read as the reverse complement.
CCTCTCAGGACCTTTTTGTGATTTTGGCTTTTTGAGGGAAACACAGATATTGGTGAAATAATACAATAGTAGCTACACAACTACTTACTCCCAGCTCCATTCAAAATGAGGCTTCAGCAGTTAGTACAATACTTCCCATCCTACCCACCACATACCCACATATACTTTATTCATCATATCCTGGTATGGAAACGCATTACAGATTTTGTTACAAAGTACCTTATGCACATTTAGAAGTGAGCTTGTTCCACTCTGCCCTGACCTACAGAGACCTCAATCTTTACATAATAGTTTTTGTGTTTGATTAAACTGAAGTACATAAATAGCTGCAAAATGCTGTAATCAACATATTGCTCAACTCTTTCCCACAGGCAGAGTCCAGTTCTGAAGCCTTTTGTGAAGGAAAACTTTCCTGGCTGACTGACAAGTACTCTCCATGAAATTGCTTCATGAGAGTCGTAAATGCAGTAATCTTGCCCCAGAGCCTCATGCATTATGCTCACAGTACATACCTGTCATTATGTGACTAAATACATCAGAATGAACTGATTTCATTAACTTTCCTGGATCTAGATTGAATGGATAAAATACTCTGAAGCCTTTATCACCAAAGAAATGGGCTTGAAAACTAATGTTTACACTATAGATTCACAGTACCAGCGCATACTGCAAGACTCAGGAGCTGCTAAATTGATTATTAATTTGCTCAGAACTAATTAACACTTGTTTTAATCTAATTCTAACATAGCTTAAGAGAAACTATGAATGTTTTAAAAGAAATGTTATTCAAGGAAGCAGGGATGAGGGGTTGAGAGAAGGTCAGAATAGGAGTGTTAAAGGGTTGTACACACCAGAATTTTTACATAATTCCAACTTAAGGCTGAAGAAACTCCAACAGTTTCTCCAAGTCTGCTGAAAGAAAAGTGTTCCAAATATGACTGTTGAACATTAGGCAGTCTGGACAAGGTATTGCACCATTTATTATCTAACCATTTTGGATGCTTTGACAGTAAGGCAGAATTAAAAAGGTCAATAGTAATAGAAGCATAGGTTATTTCATTCAAATCTGAATTGATAATAAAGGCAAACTCTCTCTCTAGGCAGCATGAATCAGTGATTCTGCTAAAGCTGTTTCAACTCCTGTCATAAAATACCTTCTTTTTCAAAACTTGTTTGAATATCTGGCTGAGTAGAAATTGCAAATTGCCCTAAAATAGTTGTTTCTTTCAGTACTGTGGCTACTAACATGTGTACAAAAAAAATAACACTTTTTATTAATGTTTCAGAGCCTGTTCTGGTGCAGAGATATTGTATCTGATATTCCTTTCTGGGAAATTCTTCAAACTCCATAAACTTACAGGAAAATCATATAATATTCGGATGAATGAAGTGCCATTTTATGTTTATACACTAAGCTATTACTACTTTTTCTTAGCATTAGTAAATTAAAATAGAAGTTAAAAAAAATTAAATAATGGTGAGTGTTCTTGGGGGACAGTAATTGCTCTTAGCTGGGTAGATTTGATGACATCACAGGAAGTATGTGCATAGGAAGTCAAAAAGACTCATAGCATAATGTGTAGGTCATTGGTTTTGAAGTAGAAAATCAGAAAGGAAGGTAAAGGACCCATAAAGCAGGCAATGAGAAAACAGAAATAAGAAGTTTATGTGTTGTACACCTGATCAAACAAAACAAATAAGGCGAAATGATAAAATTATCATAGGTCTTATTTCTTCATTTACTATTAAAAAACAAACAAAACAAAACAAAAAAACCCAGAACTTAAATATAGCTGTTTAGAGGTGCTGTTGTCCTGTAGGAACTATGGGCTTCATTTCAGATGAATTTGATCATGCAGCTTTTTTTTCTTTTTTTTTCATGGTACACAACACAAAGTGGAAACTGTTTATTGTGCCAATACAGATGCCTTTCATTCTTCCACTTTTCTCCTGCCTAGCAGAGTAAACTACAGTTTTATCTTTAGGATATTTATTTCTGTGGATAAAGATGAGAATAATATTAATAAGCAGCTCCACTAGTCCTTACATTCTGTCACTGTTCTTCAGTAATGGTCTTTGCCTCATTGTCTGATTCATACAGGTAAATACATAAAGCTTCTAAGAACTGCATCATGATCCCTATAGAGAAATAAAGTTCTTGGTGCCAAAACTTTTGAAATGAACACGTAAAATGTTTCAGGCTGTTGGTCTTCTTTATCAATGCCCTAAGTATCAATTTGAATGGATTTATGACTATCATTTGAAGTGTTACCTGTCTCACTAGTAGTGTATTTATGATCTAGTTGTGCTGCATTATAAAATGACTAAAAAAAAAATGGCATTCATTAGAAAGATTCAAAAAAGACAGAACAAAATTTTCACTTTTTTTCCTTTTCCCTTTGCCACTCTACCATTAAGAAATGGGAAAAAGAAACCCGTTGTTATTTGGGGTTTTTTTTGTTTTGTTTTGTTTTTAGACTTCAGTATTTTGCTGTGACAGCTGCTGGTTTCACATAACCATGGTTTCTATTTTTCCTTCGTCCAATTTTGCTATAACTAAATTTCATTAACACTTTAGGAAATGTGAACATTTTCCTTCCATCTGTTAAATGGCTTTTAAAACTCATTTACTTTGATTCAGTAAACCTGGAAACAGCTGGCAAAAATTATTTTTATTAAGTTTCTCAGTTTCATATTTACAAGATATGTGACTTTTGTATTCTTTCTTAAGTTGTGTAATTGGTTTCTATTTCTCAACTGTACAATTTCTTTCTAAATGCTAATCAACCAGGTGGTCAGATGTTTAGTTATCATTCTGCACATTAACCAGTTTAATGTGCCTCAGTTTAAATGTCTAGAGCTGATGATTCAAATGATGTACATAAAAACAGTAAGAATGGTTATTTAGTTTTCAGCCATTACTTTCTTCTTCCTCTTTCTAATTCTGAACTTGATTGTGATGATTAAATAACCTAAGAAAAGAATGTGAAAAATATGTTCTCTGCCCTGGACGCCTGTATACTAAAATGTTGATATTTTGCATCCTCTGATGTACCATCAGGGTGAACGAATGAGTGATAGAGATTGATTCACAGCCTTCTGATTAGCTCTTTCTGCTTAGTTTTGGATGTGAGAGCCTATATGCACTACTCATTTATTTTTAGCTTGCTCCAATTCTACAAGAGGAGGCATTCTGCAGCCAGAGAAAGACAGGAATTTGTTTCTGGAGTGACAAGTCCACGATCCTGGTCTTTCAGAGCTGCAGAAGATATGTCCATGAGTGCAAATCCATTAACACAGAAAAATTTATCCTTTTAAAACATATCCTTGTACCTGATACATCTGCTTAGCGCTGTACTCTGCCACCAGAATTTAAGGTGGGAAAGCACATTCCCCACAGAATAATAGTTTACAAGAACATCCAAAACCAAAACCTCTCACATCACTTGCACACTGTGCTGCACACAGCTCTACTAAAACAGCATCACTGAGATGCTGTGCATCAAACCTGGAAAACTGTACCTGATGGGCTTTTTCAGCACCATGAAGATATTTCAAGTTGTCATTTTGGGAATATGCAATTAAAGATCAGATGTCCACAGAGCAATGCCAGGACATAAGATACTAAAAATAAGACTTGAGTCACTGGTATTAGATGAATTTAATCAGTTCTTTGTTTAGAGCTTTGACTCTTAAGTAAGGGCTCTATTTTTTTATATTATTATTTTTCCATGAAAACATATTTCTCTTATCTTCTTAACAAACTTAATTTGTGATCAGTTTCAAACAACTGAGTTACAGGAAAAAAACATACAATAAGCATTATCATTTGAATAAATAAATATAAATAAAAAATTTGTCATAAAATTGTGGCAGTGGTGTATGCATCATCATCATGCTCAATCTATTCCCACAGATTCTTTCATTATCTCAGGTAGATGCCATTGCCATGAACTGAGTCAAAGACTTCCAACACCTTTGGGAATCCAGACTGCACAGATAAATCTTCACTGACTTTCTGCAGATGAGTTAGCTTCTATGAAATGAGGGAAATATCTGTGTTCCAAAATAACCTTTGAAAAATGTCACTAGACACTCTGGCATAGAAGGTTGACTAATTTGAGTGATGTTTCCAAATAAGAGTGAAAGACTGAGTAATGTCAGGCTCAAAGGACAAGTTTTGCAATATTGCTAAACAGAGTACTGATAAACAATTACAACTTTAGCCACTGAAAAAGTTCCACACAGACACTGAACATGAATCTTCAGCTTTGCTCCACTGAACATGAATCTTCAGATTCTTATGACATTTTCAGATAGTAAGAACAAACCCTGTTGAAATAGTATTTATGTAACATAGACAGTGCTGTCCTACCGTATCTGTGTTTGAATTATGCACACATAATATGCACATTCCACCAGAGTAAGGCCTTAAGTCATTAAACAGTAAGATTCAATCAGTTACCATAATTTCTAAATATTCATGGACACATCTATCAACTCATATCCATATCTTCTTGTGTAAGTAATTCTGATACTCTGAAATGTACCACTTAAAATTTCATGCTGCACGGTGTAGATTTTTAATAGGCTAAGTTACGAATATTCCGCCTTTTCTTGTCATAATGAGCTTGAAATACATTTGTCATTAAAAGCTTCATTTAACATTTAGTTGTTGACTAAATCTCGACTGATGGTTGAAAAAAGATTAGGTGCATTTCACTGTGCTGTTGTCACTAGGGCAGTGAGCTTAACCCTGTGGGGAACAAAATAAGTCACAGTGACAGGGGATGTAAAGCTGGCTTGGCCAGTAGCAGTTTAAAAACACAGTTTCAAATTTGCATGCAATCTAGGTAACAAGGGGTATCTCTGTTTTTAACAAAGGAGAATAGTAAAGAGATTACTTGTCAGGGAATGTTTCTAGAGCACTTTAGATGTTGTACTTGATTACACTAATCAATTCATACTATCATCTCTCAAGTTTAGACTGGTTTTATGTATGTGACAGAAACCAGTTGGGGATGGCACAGAAGAGCATATAAAACAAAAACCTTTCATCTCCAAAACCAGAAAAAATTCCCTGTTCAGGTTTCTGCACTTAGGAGGGCAGACACATCTCACAGCTTCTCATTCAGATTCCCCTCCTCCACAAGCTTCTCTTTTCCCCTTGAAAAAGCAGTAGTAGTAGCAAGAAGTGTGTGGTTCTGCATCCAGTCAAGACCAGCAATGGTGCTCCTTTCCACCGCCAACTCCAGCATAAGGAGGGATGCATTGCTGAGGGCAAAAGTGCCTCACCAAGATGAGATGTGCCCATATATGTCTAAGAACCTTCAGCTGCTCTTGAAATACAATATACTTGGTGATAGTCCAGGTAACTCAAATGTGGGATTATCTGAGTAAGCAGTTCTTAAAGAATATCACACCTTCTATTTTCACACATTTTAAAACAAGGGTCATTTTTATTCCTTGCAAGAATTCAAACCATTGTCCTATGCATCTTAGCCCCTCTTAATACCTTGAATGCTGTCTCTGGGTAAGAAATGCCAAACACACTATTCAGAGCTAAGTCTGTTGCTCAGAAACTGGGTATACACCAGCCATCCTCACTCACTGTGTATGAGATGTATGAGATGGGTTTCAAGAAGCCTGATAATTTGGGGCCAGAAATCCCTTGGTGTTGCCAATTGTGACCACATGCAGTGAATGCATTTATGAATACCCTGTTTCCTGTGGTTTTAATTTCTAAAATAAAATCTAGGTTTAGGATTGGATGTGGGGCTTTCTCTCATTTCCATGGAAAAAAAGATTTTCAGGCCTGGCAGCCAAATTGTAAAAAAAAAAAATAAGCTAACCAAAAAATGGCATATTAAATAAATAAAGATCAGCCTGTATTGTTTTAAAGTCTCTATTATGATCTTTGTGTATACTATGAATGCCAGTCTCATTCAGCTTTACAGAAGACAAAACCAACAGTCTCTGAGGCAGCAAAGGATATATCAATGCTTGTATCCTCTCTGAATACTGGGAACTCCAGGAGCCAGAAGGCAGAAGTTTTCTAGAAAGCTGTCCAAGAGAACAAATATAGGGCCTTGGAGCATAATTAAGGAAATAACTACTTCTGTTTTACATTCCTCATGAAAGAACGTGTTAAGACTTATGAATTCAAAATATGCAATTAAACAAAACACATTCTCCCTTCTCTTGTTCCCCAAATAAAGTAATTCATAAACCATTGCTTTGAATTGCTGGCTGTATTAGCTAGCACAGACATCAACTATTCAGCTGGGAGACTGTCTGAACACAAATGCTTTAAGCTGCACTCCAAAAGTCAACTAAACATAAGAAAAAAAATCAACTATTCATCTATGATTATGAATAATTCCCTGGCAGTTATTGAAAGAAAATTATACATCAAACCTCCTTCTTCTCCATATTTTGTAAGCTTTCAACTGCAAAAATAACCAAAGCAAAAAAAACCCACCATCACATTAAGTTGAGTTTTAGCTGCATTGTAGATATCTAGAATGCTTTGTGGAAAATGTCTTCATCTTAACTTTGTTAAAGTTAAGTTTTAAATCCAATGGGACAAATATTTACAAATTTGTATTTATCCTGTTCTGTTTAAAACATACATAGAATGCAAGGGCTGAATATTACCAATTTTTCAGAATCACTCTCAGATTAGTTTATTTATTGTTCATGTTCAAGATTGCGCAATACTATACGAAAAGAAAATGGGTAGTAGTTTGACTTCTTATAATGAGAAAAGAGTGAAAATGTAAAAAATTTCATTGATGTGTTTGTTTTGCGGAATTAAAAAAACCCAACAAAACATATAGCATAAGATGGTTACTTTGTCTTCCACCTGCAGTTTGATTCATTGGTTATGAAATGCAGTAAAAAGAAGGAGAGCAACCTTGCTGAAACACACATTCTAAAGGGTCTCCTTCACACTTCTGAATCTCCTAAGAGCAAGGTCTAGGGCACCAGGTAGGTGTCTAAAATAGCAAACTTCAGAAGCAGGACGAATGAGTGATGTTTCTTGATATAGCATTTATGAAAATGAGCCATTTCAAATTTAAATGTTTTATGATTTTATTAATTCTCTCCCTTTTGAAACTTCTATTTCTTATGAAGAGATTTCTATTCTATATCTTGTAATCTGTAATGTACTTTTACCTTTCAACTAGGCACCAATAATTATCTTATATATTGTCAATTATTTTATAAAAAGTCTATGTAATTTAAATTAGTATTTTCAAGACAGCACTAAGTATGCACACTTTCAGTCATAATTGCAAATGTATGTGACTAATGAGACTTTAAGAAAATGTACTTATCATTAAAAATACTTAAATAATAACTTATGGAGTAGCCATGCTCTAAAAGATTCCTTAATGTAGAAAATTGAAAGACCAGTCATTCAGGAGTGAGAGAATGAAAGAATCCTGGGAAGCAGATTTATTGTGAGTATCTAGGTTAAATCTAACTCAAATTCTCTTAAAACCATGCTTGTGCAGTTTCACAGATATAATAGATATGTTCAGTGAAAGAAGATTCCAATCCATACTGTGCTATTGTAGAAGTAAATTTGTAAATTAAAATTGTAGTTTTTGACCAGAAAAGGCACTTTTGGTAAATTAAAGCTGAAGAGAGAACATTCTGGTGATTAAAGTTACTCTATATGATGGTTTCTTTAATCTCTTCATCATACTCTACTCGGTAGGTTAATAAAAACCAGCAAGATTTTATACAAAACTTAGTGTTTTCCCCTAAACTAGCCAATGCATGACTTAGCAGCAGATGTAAATGTGAGTAGTGAATTTTTTATTTCCTAAAAATTAATAGATTTCCTCAAGCATTTTGCAAGAAGGGAAATGTTTTCTGTATAAAACTGTTAACAAGCAACTTAGAACACTGGGGGGGGGGGGGGTGATATTTTTGTTTTTCCTTCTTTGCTCAGTGGCTAACAATAGCACAGAAATTTACAGTTTGAGTGTCTTCTTAAAATTAACTATGGTATTCACTTTTCCTGAATACTACAAGGCAAAAGCTGTTTAAATTACTAAATCAGGTGTAATGTTAGTTACCATGATCTGGAGGAAGGATTTTGTGCCCGCTGTCTAAATTTATACTTACCCATGCAAGTTACACTCCAGGTTAAATATATTTTTCCTTTCACTTCAATGTTAAGTAGACAAATGTACACTTGGATGAGTGAATTCTAAGGCTTTCTCCACAAGATTAGTATTTTAATGGTCAGTCACTCTATGCTCTTTTGTTTATTAAAAGCCCTTTAAAGATCAAGATTCTATTGCCTTAAGATCAAGATTCTATTGCCTTAGGAAATGTACAAACAACCAAAGTCTATAGCACAAAAAAGATGAGCAAACACAAAGAATACAGCAAGACTTGGTAGTCTCTCTAGCAGAGCAGGTTTCTGCCAGAAATGTGAACAGAGCTCAGTAACTCCAGTACATGGCTGGACCCACTGGTTTCCTATTCGCTAAACTTCTAGGTAACAAAAAAAATACAACTAAATAGAAGTGCACTCAAAAATATTAATTGAGCATCAACCTCTCTGTCATTTTGTACAGCTTCCAATAGCACTGCAGCACTACACCTCTGCACCAACCTGCTGATGGCTGTGCATCAGACAGTTTTCTGAATTTGGGACCTTAGCACAGGCAGCTTCAAGATGCAGATCAACTGCAAATTGTGTGACACTTTGATGCAATTAGCTTGTTGGACTTTCAAGAGGCCTTCAAAAGCTTAAGTGAAACTTTTCTGTGAAATGATGCCACTTCTTGAAAGAACTGAGATAAAGCAGATTGAATTTCCAAACTTGTGCTGGTGCCAGGGAAGATGTTCCCCGGCCAGCTCACTCCCCGAGGCCGAGGGGCAGCGATGACAGCGGCCGCCCCTGGATCCCTGCCGAGCCCCCCCGGGTGTCGGGGCGCGCGGGGCTCGCAGCTCCTGCAGCAGAGCCTGCGGCGTGGGGGGCACAGAGCAGCACCGGGCCAGAAACCCAGGCAAAGCAACAGACAGGGGCCACTTGTTTGAGTTTATTCACCAGAGGATTCAGGGACAAGTGAGACAGCTGAGGGCAAAAACCCCTGCTTTTAAGGAGAGGTGGGAATAAGGGGAGGACACCACCTTTTACCAATAGGAAGACATTAGGGGAGGGGTGCAGGGTAAGGGCTCCCAAATAGAAATCAGCAAGGGGAGGAGCAAAGCTTGCAATCCAATCTTGCTTCGAGGAAAGGAGTGAAGGACAGGGAACATTCCAGAAGGGAACAAAGGCGGTACAAGGAGACTGAAAGGTGGATTGACAGACACTTGGTGGGAAAATCTTGGGGTAAAGAACTCAGGACTGACCCATTAGGGAAACCAAACGGGGTACATGGAAGGAACCATTACAAACTTATAAAAAGGAATATTTAAAACCTACTACAGAAGAGCAACGTGCAAAATAACAGACTACCACACGAAGTATTATTTTTTTCTTTCTGTCTTACAGGAGGGAAAATTGATATTTTCTAATTGAGAGTTATGCACACCAATGAATAATATAGTATTTTTTATCAAGAGCAAGACAGGAAAGATTAAGTTAAATGCAGCCCTATGGCAAATTATTGACCTTGGCCTACATGATCTGCTTTTGCAGTAATCAGTGTTGCTGCATCTTAAGAACCCTCCCAATAAAACACAGAAACTGACCAAAAGTTTTTTTTGACATATCTCGGATTAAATGTCAAATATATTTTCTTTAATTGCCTAATTTTTGGGGTATTTGAGTATCATCTTATTGATAATCACATCTCACTTGAGATTAATAATTTAAAGAACAAACATTGACTTTTTATGTTAAATGCTGCTCAAGACACAATGTATTTCATATTGTTTCATGACCAAACAAAAGTAATGCATCCCTCAGTTATTATTATATTACATAATTTTATTTTTTTAATTAAGACTTCATATACAGTAAGCCAGGTATAGACAATACTTTTCAAAAGAGATACATAGTGGAATCACTCAAAAGAAAGCGTCTGAAATTAACTACTCTGATAATGGCATTTGTTCACCATAGTCTTGCTACTTCAACTGACAGAGAATTTAATTAAAACATAGTGTTCTTAGAGGAAAAAAAGAGAATTAAAGTGTAGTGTAAGTTGTTTTAGTGAATAATTTGGTCATATCTCATTCAATCTAGCGAACAATAAAATATTATATTTACTTATATTTTAAATCTTTATTCAATTACATAGCCAAACAAAATCCAGATGTCTCAGGACAATATTTTATGCATATATTAAATAGCTTGTTTGTTCCTTTTATTTACTTACTATATAAAGATAAATGCTGCAGTCCCTTTTTTTTTTTTTCAGTGATCACTGGGTATATCAACTAACATCTGATTTACAACTCACCAACTCACTAGCTTCTCTAAATTTCTTAGAGAGGATCTATTTTTGTTTGGCACTATTGTCAGAAGACTTACTTTAGCCTCTGTATTTTTATCTGCAGGAGATATAATATATTGTGTTCAACTTCCATTTTCAAAAAAATAGCACTGTCAGTCAGTAAAATTGGTGAAATTTAATGGATTGTTCTACAATTACATTATTTTTCTATAGTCTCTCATTCAGTTGCTGGCTTTAGTCAAACATACAAGATAATTATACATTTGAAGTTAGTCTGGAAACAAAGATTATCCTTTACATTAATCATTTATACCAAATATTACACACAGAATATGTAATGTGCTTTGCTTTTTTAAACTCTGTTACTTAACCTCTTTGCAATTATTTAACACTTCTACAAATCCAGTGTAAATCACTTCTACATAAGAGTGGAATTCAGAATATGTGACAGAGGTAAAAAAATGCACACAGCTTCTTCTGCTTTTATCCGATGTTTTAATATTATTGAAAAATGCAGTAAAAATTAAGTTCCTTGAGCTGATATGATTGACCACTTAATTTTGTGCCTCTGAAAGTTCATATTAAATTTTTCTTAAGGTGTTAGGTGTTAAATCTAAGAATTCAGAAATACTTGAAATTATCACATATGTGCAACTTCACAGGAAAATATGTTAAATTTTTTACTACTTTAATACTAAAGACTTCAACATAATTTAATTTCTCAGCAAAGAATCTTGGTGAAAAATACATGTTTTTGTTCATGTTAAAAACCCCTCTATGCTCTATTGAAAAATGGCCCTTTTCCACAAAGAGAGCCCTATATTCCAGAACATTTTATGTGGCTGTAGTGTTAATAATAATAATAAAAGATTCTGAGAAATACATATATATATGTATACACACACATGTATCCACAAACATATATATTTATTATATAAATATGTATACATATATATGCAAAGGTTGCAAATAAAATAAAATAAAATAAAAACCTAGTGATCTTTTACAGTCCTGCTTTTTTGGCATTCATCTCCAAGGTTTTCTTTTGATCTGAGCTAGTTTTATATCAGGGCTTGCCTACAGCTCATTCCAGTTGATGGTAGAGTAACTCTGGTACAACACTGTGGAAAAACCAGGACATGGTTCACACTAGAGAAGAAACTCTGCATAACACTGAATGTAGGAATCAGAGTCTAAGTCTGGTATAATAGAGCAAGCCAGCAGATTAAACAGTTACCCAAATCCAAAATATGTTTTAAACTACCTTAAGAGCCAAGAAAATGAAAGGATTTTGTTCCTCATACACTCAAATCCAACCCCTAGCCCTTGTTTTTTTGGTAGCCTGTCTAATGATGAAAAACAGGCATAAAAGTAGCCCTGACCTGATTAGTAAGCATGAATTTTCTTTTCAGTCTTCAAGTAAAACAGAAGTTGTTTAGCCAAGAAATTGCTGCCATTCTGTTTCTCACTTTAATTACATTATTTAATCTCTTCCTCAGTATTTTTTAAAACTCATTTTACCCTTATCCTGGCATACTACAATGTAGCACTTCAAGGTGACATCAAATTCTTTCAGCTTGGCACTTCAAACATAATTTTTTTGTAACTTTCCCATTCGTATATTTTTTGGGGATTATTCCTGTTACTGCTTAACAACAGAATTTTTTGAGTTGTCCTATTTTAGCTGAAAAAAATCTCTCCATCTCTGCAGGGTGTTGAATGTACAAAGTGTCATTGCATTTTTGTGTGGATGTTCTGTCTTTTTTTTTTCCTTCACAAAAGCTTCCATCTGAAATTGGCAGAGATAGGAAGCTGCACTTATGAACCATAGGGGCAGCTGGTTGCTACTTGCTGCATCTCTTCCTTGCTGTCTTATGACTAACCCTATTTTTCCCCTATCATGGGATAGATGATGAAGGGTTATAGTTGTAGCATTTAAGTGGAAAGAGATCATTATGAGAGACAACTACTGAAAGACACACCATAACATTGGTACTAAAATTTGGAACCAACTAGAAACATTTATCTTGGTGAAGGCAGCCTCAAGCTCACACAAATTCAAACTCTAGAATAATAGAATCAACTTTAAGAAAAAAGTCCTTGTATTCTTCCCTACACTTTTATGGTATACTGCTTCAATATTTTAGATATCACAAGTTTTCCATTCCATTTCAAAAAGCAATAGTTTCTCAAACTTCCAAGCTCCTTTTCTCAGCTTTAACAGCAACTTTAGAAATGTTAAAGTAGAACAAATTCCCATCTGCCTGAATTGTTTGAAAGACAAAGGTGCCAATCTCTTGGTATATGCATATGAGATGAGATTCAACACAAGTTCAAAGTATTAGTTGAATCTCTACTTGGAAAAAAAAATCAGTTTCAGCATTGCTCTCTGGTAGGTTACTAATGGCTGCAAGCAAAAGATTATTTGGAAATAAAATTCTCCTTAGAAACTGATGATGGGCAAGACCTAAGAGAGGACAAAAAGGAATTTTCAACTCAATATCTTACATGAAGTTAAATTTTAAAATTCCCAATTGAGTAAATTAAAGTAAAAGGCCTTAAGCTGTAGATGTCTTCATTGTATTACTAGTAGTTTTACATCTAAAACTAAAGGAAGATTTTCCTAAAAGACTTCTAAAAGAGAAACAATAAATCCTGTTAATTTGGATTCAGGGTTGACAAATCTAATTCCTAGATGAATGTAATGCAACAGACAGGACATTCTATGTTAAGTTTCTGGTACAAAAAGGTACAAATCACTTCTTATTTTCATTCTTCATGTTCATGTGCAGATATAAATAGAGTAAATGATTACTTAATAAGGTTAACTGTGATTCTTTACATGATTCTGTCATACATTACTATTGTACATTGTTATGTCAGAAATCTACACAGTGACTTCTCTTTTAAAATTTCTATAGAACCTAGTATCCACCAAAAAGGGGAAAAAAAATCTACTATCCTTCTTTTCTGCTGTATAATCAGCAGATTATGGTACTATTATTACTGCTGCTAAATTTGCTGTACAGTTATTTCTGCTGGTTTGTCAGCATTTGTACCATTTGTGTTGGATAACCTGAAGATGAAATAAGGAGCTTGTGATGCTCTCCTGGTGCTACAAGAAAAGTGACAGTGCCAGAAAGAGCTTGCTTGTGAGAAAGCAACCCTTGAATATTTTTTTAATCCTTAAAACAGATAGACCTTTTCATATGGAATCAGCATACAGACGATGTGCCTTTTTAATTCAGAACTTTGAAGTTTATAGGTAGATTTAGTGTAGTGTTGAATTAGAGTTTCAGATAACTGGCCCCTGCAAGTAGCAGATGAGAAGTTGTGGTTTTAAGCTCATAAAAAGTTTGCTGTTCTCAAGTCCTCTACTGTCTTCAATGGAAAACAAAGCTAGTAGGAGAAAACAAGGAAATAAGCAGTAAAATATCTTAATTTTGCAAGTGCCTAAACTAAACATCATGGCCCAGAACAGTAAATATTTCTCAAGCAGACAATTCTGGAATCCAGAAATCTGCATACAGCCTCCAGCTTCCATCTTTCCTCTTTAAACTGGCCATTCAGCTGATAATGGATTGTAACTGAAGAGTTCAAGGTTAAATGCCCTCAGATCAGACTAATATCTTAGGGCTTTAACAAGTCCAATCTTGAGTATGTTAAGGACTAGAAATTGCACAAACTTATCACACAACATCTCAGATTCACTGTTCATGGCAGCTACAACCCAGGCTACCGTTAATTGCCACAATGCAGCATGTCTTTCCAGTGAAGAGTAGATCCATCTGTGTCACCCTTGGTTGTGCCAACCAGTGTCTGTATCATGAAGTTATCCTTTTAACCCTTCAGAAATCTCCTTAACTTTTCACATCTCACTACATTGCCTCTCTAGCTGATGTAAGGTAATCTTGAGCCTTCAATAAGCACCAGTGTCTGTGATCCCAAGACTTCCTAGAGCTATTTAGCTTTTCACATTTTTATCTTGACCCAGTAGGCTATAACAATCTCCCCCCACAGTCTGGTCCTCTCTCATCTCTTCTTAGATTCTGTTCCACAACTGTTCACCAGACCGTCATCGATTCCATAGAAACACTCTAGGCTTCTGAGCTAATCTTTTTACCAGTATGCAATTTCCTTCTCTTCTTCCTGCCTGTTCTAATGGTGGACTGACTTGGAAGTGTTAGGTTAACAGTTGCACTTAATGATCTCAGGGGGTCTTTTCCATCCTAAACAATTCTATGATTCTATCACACTCCCTCTCTCTTCATGTGCTTTCCCTCTGAGAGAGGCCCTAAGAGCTGCATCCCCTCTCCAGACCTTCTCTGGGCCCAGGATGGTGCTCTGCTGTGGTCCTTCACCATTTGTGTGAGGAACAAGCAGCTTCTGCCCCCTCCCTGTGCATGCTCTGCACAAACTGATGCATTTGTTGGGTACTGCTGAGAGCTGATGTCTGGGCTGGCAGGCAGTGCCAGTGTCTCCCTAGCTGAATGAGGATTATCACTGACTCTTCAGGAGTCAGCTGAAGACAGAAGAGTAAAGTGTCCTTTGACCACAATAACTGATGGACACTATCAGAAACAGGATCTTTGCTAATAAAAGCAAGAGCCACTAGAAGCTCTGTAGCAGCTGCACCAGTGCACACCAGCACCACCAGCACTCACCCCGAGGCTCCCAGAAGTTCCCAGATTATCTGGAAATGGAATTCATAAACTGCTGTGCAAACCACTGTGGCTGCTAGCAACAGCTGTTTACATCACTTATTTACTGAATGAGCTTACAACAAGGCATAACTAAAGGATGATCAAAATTATCATCTTTTCATCAAAACAGACAGTGCTATAAAGAATAAATTCTTTGGTAGAAGCATCGCTTCTTTCCAGTGTTTCAAGATCTAAAGGAAATACTGCTTTTATCTTTTCAACTCCACTGATTTTGACTTCACTTTCAGGTCAAATATTTAGTTGAATAAAATACTTTATGTTAATGATTTTATTCAATAGGATTATTAGATATTTTCTTGTCAATAAAATGTGCAGCAACCCTGTAAAAACTTAACTTACTAACACTGACCTTTTTACACATCTTAATTGAATCTTTTATTAATGTTTCTATTTTGTGAATATTTTATCTGTTGGGCTTGATTTTGAACAAAAGAACGTCTTCAAACACTGAACTTTTCTAAGGAAGTCTTCAAGCAGTGAACTTTCCTAGTGACTCTACTACAGAGTATTGATCATCTTCCCAAAAGTACATAACTTGGAGAAGAGGAAGGAAAATACAAAGAGTATTGTCAGTCAAGAAATTCTCTAGAAAAATAGACAACAAGACAACGTTTGCCTATGTATAGAAGTTGATAACTGCATGACAAAATGATAAATAAGCACATACAGTGATTCTTTCAGCAGGACAATACTATTTTTTAAATTAAAATACAGTTTATCACATTAATGAAAAATACTATTTTAGTTAATAATTTTGGAAAGGATGTTAAGAACTCAGGGTGTTTTCATGCTGCAAGAATGTGTCCAGAGTATGGACATACGAGGAAGTACACAAGGGCAAACCTGGAACTA
The DNA here is from genome assembly GCA_003676055.1 of Chloebia gouldiae. Classification (NCBI taxonomy): domain Eukaryota; kingdom Metazoa; phylum Chordata; class Aves; order Passeriformes; family Passeridae; genus Chloebia; species Chloebia gouldiae. The sequence continues at coordinate 3,177,458 of QUSF01000013.1, read as the reverse complement.
GTGAAAAACAGTATTATGAAACAAACTAGATTTGTGTAACTTTGTCATTTTAGAAAGGTATATTGAACTTCCAAGCAATGGTATTTTCAATGACAGCATACTCTGAGGGTTATCTCAAAAATTTCTGCCTTACATTCTTTTCTATATCCCCAATCAGGTTAGCAACTACAAACAAAAAAATCTAAACCATAGCAGGAAGTTCGGTCCCCTCAGATAACCTGTATAGAAATAGCATTTCTATACCCTAAAAATAATCCCAAGTGACAAAATATGCATTCACATCAGGTAATTTACATCATGAAGACTATATCATTTAAGCATTGTTATTCTCTCCAAAGACTTCAAATTCTACCTTCCTAAAATTTTACTGAAATTACCTTTTCTCCCCTAATACATTTTGCCATTCCTTTTCAGATATTTCAGAGTGATAGTGAAGCCTCAGTATGATTTTGCAAGAAGTGATTCTCACACTAGTGGCAGATTTTTGCACAAGGAGCTGGAAACAGATCTGTAAAAATGCTGGCTGTAATTTTCTAAAACAAAGCTTGGTTCTGTTTGTTGTTTTTTTTTTCCTCTCTACATCCACTGCCACTACTCTACATACACCCTTTAACACCAGGCTCCCATATTCTTGTTTCCTTCCCAGTGTTCCTTTTATCCTTTACCAGAAGTGGTTGATGTCAGGTGAAATAATAAAGCACTCTTCAAAAATTTTTTCCCTTTTTTCCTGATACCACTAATAAATTGATGTCTTGTTCATTTCATACTTAACTCTTAAGCAATTCTTTCCTTTACAAGGCTCAGACATGGATTTAACCCTGGACTTCAGGAGAGGTAACTTTGGCCTGCTCTGAGAAGTTCCTGGGGATTCTGATGCCTTTGCTGGCCTTGCAGCAGTAGCGTGTCCTTGTGGCCAAGAAGGACAAAGGTATCCTGGGGTGCATTAGGAGGAGCATTGCCAGCAGGTCAAGTGGTGAGGACAAATCTGGACTGCTGTTTGTTAAATTTCTGAGACTAAAGCAGCAGCTAGTCTCAATGTATCATTTTTCTTATGCTTTCATAAACATAAGATAAATTCTGTGATTTTCACATATATTTTGTTCAAGCTCTGAGCCAAGATTAAATCAATTAAAGTGATTTTCCTAGTTAGACATAAATATGTAACAACTCTAATCTCTGTTTAATGACATAAATAGCTTATATTTAGTTCTTCTGAAAATACTTGAGAAGGTTATGCTATACATAAATGCTCTATTTCAATCGTTCTTTTCCATATACCTGCATTTGAGATACATCTTCACTACTGCTGGCAAGTTTCACAGACCCCTTTGTATGAGACACTGATATGTACCTACATGAAAAGGAAGATCCAGGTCCCAGACAATTTGCAGTTTGAACATAAGGCAAGAGACTATATGAGGCTATGAAATGACAGCAACATATACCAAAACAGTAGAAAAATAATGGGCAGCAAGACAAGATTCTTCTAATAGTATAAGTTACTTCCCAGTTTTTTTTTAAAGATCTGAAAAATTTTTATGACATGGGCTAGCCCTGTGGCAGATTAGGGACGAGGGGCATTTCTAAAGGAGTAAGAGGAGCCTTTATTATAAAAATATTCTAGCTAGCTGAGCTATCTTAGCTTCTTCCTTCAATTTTTCAGCAAATTTCAATTTGTCAACAGTTTCTCTGTTTGCAACTTGCAGACCTAACCTTGGCGTAGCAGATGCCGGTTGGGATAGAAACAAAGAATGTGCAGACATTTGTGCTGGGGAGGGTCACTGACACTTGCTTCTCCTGATCAGTAACCAGTAAGGTAACACTGTTTGCCTGTCCAAAGAACACAGGTCTGTTACAGCTGCTGCTAGAGATGAAGTTGTAATCACTGTACTTCAGCATTTTCAAGGCTCACTTCTGTTCCCATGCAGATAAACCCAAGACCTGAAGGGAGCAACTAATATGAGCAACTTGGTCTTCTTTCAGCAAAGTAGTTGTAGATTTAACTTGCAATGATATCCATGCTTAGGTCCTGAATTTTGTCCAGCTAATTTTACATACACATCAGTCATACTGATAAGATGATTATGGCTTATCAAACTTCCCCCCGCAGAAGTTTACTGTAACAATTAAAATAATAGGATAATCCTGTGTTTATTTTCCATTTTCACTTTTATTTTGCACTGTTAAGCTCAAAAACTTCTGAACTACAAACGTAGAAGATAAATATGTGCTGAAATGTTTGAATTTATAAATGAAATTCTGAAAGAAATTATCCATTGTCAAGCTCTGAAGAGCATTCTACAGTATAAATTTTTGACCAGAAATGAAATAAAAATGCTGCCAAACCACTTTAATAGTGCATTTAAAAACCACTTAAATAGTGTATTTAAGAAGTCTGTGCTCTGTTACAAGATCTACCAAGACAATTTCTGCAAAGTTGGATATTTGCCTAGGCAACACCCTACAAAAAGACACAAAATCCCCATCAACCTACAAAGGACATAGAGGGTCTCTCAAGGTACGTATACTTCCAAAAGCCAAAAAAAAATATATATATATATAGCAGAAACTCCTTCCTTGTAAATAGCAAAGGAGAATCCAAAGTGCCAGTCACATTACATATTGGAAAATAACAAAACTCTACAAACCTATACTGCAGAATTGAAGGATTCAACATTCATGTTCCCTTAGATATTGGAGAAAGAAGTATTCACTGCAAAACCCATGCTTGCTTTAGGAAGTCCACAATGTTCAGTGGACACTACATTTCCTACACTTCAGGAAAAGCTGGCTGAAAATGCTTAAATTTTCCATGGCATTCAGATGCTGAAAAACTGCCTCCTGCACACAGCCCACCTAGTTCAAGCGTCTAAATTCCTGCACCTGGTTGAGGAGGATCAAATACAGGCACCTTGCTGCCTTCAGATGGCCCTGATACCCAAGGGAGGGATGATGGAGTTAGGTGAAGTTGCAGAAATTTGATATCTCAGGTCTATCTACACCTCTTCAGATTTGTAGTTTGTTTGGAAGATTTCTGAAGCTTTACCTTCAGCCAGAGTGTTTTACTGCACATCTGTAGTGAAAAATGCTAGGGAGCAAACATGAGGTTTGGGAACAAGATTACTTCTGAACTTTCATGTTACATGCCTTTATGTTTTGTTTTCCATATTTTTAGTTTTGAAATAAGGGAAGTGATCTAAAGTGTAGCAAGCTGCAATATCAAGGATTCTGCTTTTACAAGTTTATGATTTGCCTTGAATAAGGTATACTCAGAGATGCTAAATAGGATCTTGAACCTGTTGTACATCTCAAGATGCATAATGAAGATCACGCTATCTCATCCGTAACAAACATCCCTTATCAATAGAAAATTCTCAGACATCACAAAAATTGTATTTATCATTTACCTGCATTTCTGTTTGAGACAGAGGAAAAGAAGACAGTATCTCTTGCTCTCTCCCTCTCTTTCCACCTGCCCCTTAAAAAACATGTATTTTTCATCACAGGGCAGAATTTTATATGCAGAGCTCAGAAAAGGAGAGAGATTAATCTAAAACACACTGAATTATTAGTAACCTGGACTGATTGAGAGCTGTGTTTTCTAGATGAGATGTAGCTTCTTTTTAAATAAAAATGCAGATTAAATAAAAAAAAAAACGTTGAGTCAAATAATCTACTAAAATAAAGGTGAAGACAACACTGCTTTTCCTTAACTCTCCTAATCTTATGTCTATTTCTAGCTTTTCTTATTATCATGATTAGGACTTTAAATTATATACTTCTAACACTTTCCTAATTTTCTGCTTTTTTTATTTTTAATTTCCTAAAGCCAAAACTGGTTTTGAACCTATCTATCTGGCTTATCGCATTATAACTGTCTGATTGGAATTATCTTCCCTATAGCTTTGTGAAACACATATATTACTTTGCCTCTAGGAATCTTCAGTCTAATACCTTCTTTTCCTTTCTTTTTTTCTTTTTTCTTTTTTCTTTTTTTCCCTTTTTTAAAAAATTACTTTATGAAACTGATTTAGGAATGATATTTTCTTATCACCTGAGTACCAAAGTTGGCTTTATCATATGTCTCACTGAGTTTGCACACAAATGGCATCTTTACAGGCAACAAGGAATATAAATAAACTTCTTAAGCACTCAAATCTCTTGCATACTAAAGCAAACAGAACATTGTGTGTTTGTTTGTTTTCTAAGTGAATGAAACATCCATAAAATTGACAGCAAATACATGGAGCAGATTTATGAAATTATGGTTTGAATGTCAGACAATAATATAATCTATATTATTTAAATTGGATTAGCACTAATGCCAATACATTTATCACCCTTTTCCCTTGCGACTTTGTTCAGAAGTTACAGAAGTCAAGGGAAAGAAATTTGTTGACGTCAATGAACTTTGAATTAAGTTCAGACTGTTTACTTGTTTTGTCTGTTGTGGTACCTAAGAAAGCACTTTTTTCTTTTTCAAAGCAGTAAATTCTTTCTTTCACAGACTCCAATTCTGTATACTGTCAGCATAAAGACTAAGCAGCTGACAGCACTTCTCAGACCATGATATTATGCTAATTTCTGATGCAACTGAAAGCAGACTGCATGAACAGAAGGATTTGTGCTGTAGATCATCTGTTTGTTTGCAAAGATACATTTTTTTTCAAGTGACCAGTGTGCTGAATGATAGTTCTCTTGCCAAAGTTTTGTATCCTATATAAGTGGCCAAGATTATCATAAATAAGTGGCAAATATGAGTAAAGTATTTGTGACAGGGCTATCTGGCCTTTTAGAAATGCTAAGTATCCACCTTCAAAAAATCATGGTAGGTTTAAAGTATCTGTGGTTCAGTCACCAAAAAAATCCCAACAATCAATCCAAAAACAAAGCAATAAAATCCGAGTTTTAAACTATTTCTGAAAAGACTGAATGTCACTAATATTAACTGACATTCACTATTTACCTTTTTAAGAAATAATGAGCAAAGATCCATCATCTGCATATAAAAGACGTGTATATGTATTTCCAGAAATTGAAACAACCTGGATAAAATCTTGGTGACATAACTCATATTTTATGGAGTATATCATTGTATTTCGTTGTTTACGAGATGCAGAATGGCATGACAAATGAGGTGTGACACAGCAAGTCAACTTTAAAATAAAACAAAACTTCTATTTCTGGATCTGTTATTTTAGATTATGTCTCACAAAACAGATCCATAGGAACGGAATGATAAAATATTCAATGCATTTGAAATGTCAAGGGTTGTGGTAGCTCAGCTAGAGTTAAAGCCAGGTGGAGGTAAGTTTGGTTTTCCAGCTATGAAATGGATTTTAGTTCATTCCTAATGTCTAATTACAGTTTAGTGTACCTTCAAGAAGTTGAAAACAATTACAACCATTTATGGAAACATATTTCTGGCCATTTGCATTCTCTATGTCCTCAGTACTGAAGACTAGGAACTATTCTTGAACATATTCATTTTGTGGAATCTGCTCTCAGAGCAAGGACATACGATAACATTAGAGATGAAAGATATTCAGTTCTTAACTACATAAGCGGCTTATTAGAGCAAAAAATATCAGAAACAACCAACTAGGTTTGGATGTTTTAAGTAACATGCTAAATACTGCCCATTATGTTTTTTTAAGTTCTTATAAGAACTGTGACACAAGTGAATACTCCTCCCAACAATTTTTTACATAAGTGATTCTGATAATGGCATAAGATTCATGTAATTCAATTGAAATTATGACTACATTGCTGTAGAATCTGTTTAGAACTACAATCATGCTGCAAAATATCTTAGAGGCACTTCAGGGTAACTACTATGCTGCATTTGATCTGTGAAGAGTAATCAGGGGTTAGGAATTTTTTCTCTGCTTTCTTGTATTCTTGTATTCATAAAAGCAAATATAGAGCATAACAAACATGAGTATCAAAGTACAGCACTATTCTTCTAATATAAAAACACTACATTTGAAAACTGCTAGTTAATTATTAAAAATAGTTGAATCTCTTAGAAGATTTTTCTCCGCCACACTCCTGTGAAGGCTGGCTGGGAGTCCTGACTGCAGGCTATCATACCTCTCTCTCATCAGTAATAGCAGCATCCTAGGAAGTGCCTAAAAGGATATATGTTGTCAGAGGCATTCTGTTGAGGAGGAAGCCTTGATTTAAGACTGACCATACTGAGAAACTTGAAAACAGATGCCCAAAGTGGACATGGTTTTCCAGGTTTCTGGTTTTGTTTTGAGATTAAGGCAAAACAAGAAAGAACTATGAGGAGAAAGTTGGATATATATCAAATCCTTGGTATCCCTTCAATACAGATTCATATTGCTGGCAACACCATCAATCTTATCTATCAATCCACTTACAAAACATGAGAAGTATTTATAGAGATCATAGAAATTCCTCTTCCACAAAAGTGGACAATGACAGGAAAAGAGGCAATGAGCACAACTTGACCCAGGGAAAATTCTACTTGCATGTAAGAAAACAATATCTTCACCATGAGAACAGTTTAACACTGAGTAGCCCAGAGATGTGATGCAATCTTCTCTGTTGGAAATACCAAAGAGTTGGCTTGACAGAGCCCTGAATAACCTAATCTAAGGTCCTGCTTTCAAAGGAAGATTACACCACACAATCTCCAGATGTTCCTTCCAGCTTAAAACTCTCTGCGATGTTACAAAATGCAACCTTTACTATCATGCAGGTTTTCTAAGTTCTTTGTGGTGATGTTTTTGTTTTTATATCTTGATAGATGCTAAACCACCATAGCTACAAGAAACTTCAAGAGTAATCTAGACCAGAAGCCTGTTTTAAGGCAGCATCAACTGTAGCAAATATCACGACAGTCAGAAGCACTGTTGCTTAATCTTAAAAGCCTTATTTGACCAATACTTTTCAATTCTTACTGTAAACAAACTGTCATATTCCTTGAACCTAACTTCATTCTTTCTCACTGCACTTTAAACCTATTGCCTTTTTTTCAAAAACCTCTTGGTGCAATTATTCTTTTATTTTTCTTAATGAGTTTTGAGAGTATTTTATAATGTCCTCCCTCTGACTCTTCTTCAAAGAAAGCAACATCTTCATTCTGCCTTTCCTGATGGGTGCTGGCCCTGAATGTTTTAAATAAGAAAAAGCACAGCTCTCTCTATGGAGGCAGCTGTCATAAAAGACTTGGTGCATAGTGCCGTCCTCCCCACAGTGCTTCACTGAAATCATTGGGAATTAAGCACATAAATACTGCTGTAGAATCTGCCCTAAATATAGTAATTGTTCACTGCAATGATTGGATTTCTTTGTTAATTCACCTTTTTATTTGTGGGATATTTGCAAAGGGATATTTTCCTGTAGCAAAAATTGCTTCTGTTTTATATAGGTATAGTTTAGTCAGTGTCAAAGCTGGTTTATGAAGGCTCTGAAATCTGAAATAAATAGTATTTTAATGATAGGGAAACAAAGGAAACTCAAATGAAAGATTACTTAAGTTTTGTTTCAAAGCTGTGACCTTTCAGATAATCTGCACACAATTTTTTCTTCTTTTCCATTCTTTCCATTGCCTTTATGAATAAGTGGAAAAAACCCACTCCAACAGCTCACAGTCATTCATATATATAAACATTATCTAATGTAGTGTTAGCAAGCTTAAGATAGAAATATTTCCATAAAGTACTGAGGGTTTCAAATGAGTTAATGTGTTGTAGAACTGAGCCTGAATACAAATGTAAATCCTTGTAGGCTCATAGGTTTAAGCTCAATAGCTATTAAAATTATTTCTAGGTATTTTAGCCCGCATCTAATTGTAACCTTGTCTAATTTTACTGTGCCATGCAGAAAGGTGCAGAAAGTATGACCTAGATTTAATAGTTCAAAGGAAAAAGAACACACAAGGGACACACTGATGTTAACATCCTAATTAAAAAATGAAACAGTTAAGCAGAGATGAAATATTTTTGTTTCATAATACAGAAATTGTTCCAAGCATATCTGGCAATGTCATCAATCACCATCTCTTCCATGGAGAAAAAAAAATTATTGGCTTAAATTGTTCAAAAATGTCCATGCTTTACCTTACTCGAGATCAACATTGGGACATAACTATTAATTTTATTACAGATCAGAAATGGAGGCAGAATGAACTAGATATTTAAATAAGATTAAAGGCCCTAGTTAAACTGACAAGAGACAAGAAAAACAGTTAAGAATGACATTCAATATTCTTATATGCCAATGCAAAACATAAAAAATAAACCAACAGAACAATTAATTGGTGTTTTAATCGAACAAAAAATGACTTGTACTATATAAAAAATCGTTGATTATGAACGATTACTAAAATGCTTCAGAAATGTAGCAACCATTATAAAAACCACATTTTTTAAAGTGGAGAGAGCCACTAGATATTATTTGCTGTATGTTTATCAAATTGTTTGGCATGCTTTAGAACAATTACAACTTTTCTATAGACAAATTAACCAATGGGTCTCTACTTTGCTTCAGCACATAGTATGCCCTATGGTGAAATAAATATGTTTGAGGTCCATTCCTGAAAACTGATCATATTTAGTCAAAGTTGATACATATTTGAATGAAACTTGAAATATTTATGTATAAAAGAAAATATTTTCCTCCTAAAGCTGCATTAATAATAGGTGGGAGAATAATTTCCTACTGCCAGTTGTGATACAGCAAAACATACAAGTAGTATATCATAAATATTGAAGCCTATGGTCCACACACAATAGAAGATGAAGCAGAGCAAGAGTTGTAGATCAAATCAGGGTAAACATTCACAGCTGACTGGTTAGCATTTCTTCTGAGATTGTTGCAATAGATCAAAATCCTCAAACAATTACAGTAAAAAGAGGGAAAAACTAAAATTAAAACAGATGGAAAGAAGAGACATTATTAAATAAAAAAAAAACCCCACAGATTCTTTCCAAGAAGACTACATTGTATCTAAATTATTTTTGTAGAATTACAAGACCAGTCTGTGTGTTTAATGCCTTTCAGAGGGGAAGCAGAAAATAGGGTACACAGAAAGGTCTCTAAAGAGATGGTTTTCCAAGTCATCCAAGCCACTAGGAAGTATAATAATCAGAATGAAGGAATCTTGTTATATTTTTGAAATCATTGAAATACATACCTATATTCAGGCATACTCATTGTCCTTCATGGGGTTAATAACTTAAGAGGGGGGAAAAGGCACAATGTCAAAGAAGAAAATGCAAAGCAGGAGAATATTCAGAAAAAGAAATTGACATTTTTCTAGAAAACAAGGATGCAATTGTAACTCTGTAATAAATGCCAGCAATGACTGTACTCTCCAAGTGTCCCAGCAAAAGATGTGGACTAGAAGCAAGCTCCAAAAGGCCTCTGATCAGCCAATGAGTCACACTATTAAAGAAAAAAAAAAAAAAAAGGAAAAAACTTGTTCAAATTGATCAGAGGGAGGAAAGTTTTTAGGGATAAGGAAGAAGAAGAATAAGCCAAGAACAAGTGACTTAAATGACTTACTGGTCCAGCAGTAGCATCCCAGTGAAAATTTCTACTAGACCTCCAAATTCCATACAGCTAAAAATGTTTTTAATACCCATTAACATGGTTCCACAACCTTAATACATGGATCAAATCAGTGACCGACTCTCTCTAAACAGTAAACTTTCTTTATGACTCACTTTTTCTGCTCTTTATACATGCACTGAGGAAACAAATCCAATTTCAGTATCTTGTAATTGTGCAGGAACTGGTGCTCAGAGGTGTGTTGGCAAGTTTCATGGAAAATGCTCCCTTCTCACGTGTCAAGAAATTCATAGAGATTGAAGATGGACAGTGACAATGAAACAGCATTTAAGCACCTGACAAAGACAGTAAGAACACTGCCAAAACAATAATGTCTTTTAAGAAGTTTACAGACAAGTATAGGAAGTTGGAAGGAGGGATAATAACTATGCCAGCTTTCAAGAAGTAAACAAACAAACAATAATTTTGTATCTTCTACTAATCTTCTGCTTTATGCATCACCTTTTTTGAAAAAGATTAGAATAATTAATCACTATTAAAAAAAATCACTGCTTATACAACCACTGGGAAAAGAAGGCAAAAAATATTTAAATTTTCTTTTTTCTTTCTATCAAAAAAAATTTTAAGTTAAGGAGGTTTGGCTCTGTTTTTAATTTAATATTTTACTTTTGAGTTATATTTCATAGTTTTGAAATGTCATCATATAAAAATTATCACTGTGGTACACATGCATTAAGCATATAGCATACAAATTAATTATAGATATGTATTAATGTTGCATGTATATTACTCTAATATTACTCATTCATCTCTTTTATTCTGAGTAAGTTATGGTTTCATGGTTACATTTGCTCACTTTGTATTATTTAGTTGTAAAAATAAATCATAACTATTAAGAATATGTCCTACAGTCCAGGTTTACTACCTATTCTAGTTAAATTATCACTTGATGGCTGAATAGACTATTTAAAAAATACCATGCTATTAAAGAAATTAGGGCATAAGAGAAAAAAATACTCCCTTTATTCACAGATGAAACTTCACGTGAGATTGCTACAAGTTATCTGGAAATAATTAAAGTAGCTTTTATCCCTTCTGTCTATCTTCTTCCTTTATTCTGTTCTAAGCACATTAATATTAATAAAAGTAATTCTTTTATTTCACTGAGAGTAGGTCTATAAATACCAGAATGTTACTTTACTTCATGGTATCTAATAAACTCACAGCTACATGGAAATTCCTGGATGCTTCCTGAAAAACTGGTGAGCTTTCATTTACAAACACATTATTTTAATGATCGATTAAACAGCATTTATAGAGGTACAGAAGACACTGAGTTTATCAACTGAAATTCAAGAACAAGGTAGCTACATTCCTGAAAAAAAAGTCCAGGTACATAACACCAAAGCCTGATTCCAGCCCAGAGGTTCCAGAGAAGGCAAGGACAGAAATAATATTACAAGTTGTACATCCATAAAGCCCCAGAAAGAAATTGCTTTCATGGACAAAGTTAAGAACTGCATCTTTTGTTGAAAATTACACCTTTTTTCACTTACCAATAGTAAAGCTATTCTCAGTTTTTACCAAAATGTGAAATACTTGTATTATGAACCCCAAATCTCCTTTCTGAAGTATATATGCTAAAGTCTTGGTTTTGTCATACTGCATTTAATTTTTTTCTTCTTTGCTCTCATTGATGTTATATCTGTGTACTAAACTGCACTTAATTCCTAATAAATAGGCCACAACCTGTAACCAAATAAATCTGTACCATTCAACCCAACAGAAACATGTGACCTAGATCACACTGTCAGAATATCCACTAAATCTTGTCCAAAAAGGCTCTAAACAATGTCAATACTCTCTTTTCATTTCCCTGAGAATCCTAATGTCAAGTAATGACCCTGAGAACCTGTGACAAATCTCATCCTCAGCAGATTTTAAGAACAAATAAATTGCAAATGCATATTCCTAAGGACCTGCTAAACTGTATTCCCTGGCCACACCCTAGCAGATGGACGGGAGTCATTTTTGGTGTCTGGTGATAATTTCAAGGGTCAAACACAATGTTATATTGTAAGAATATGAGACCAGTAGGTTCCAAGCAATTTAAAAGTATTTTTTTTTTTGCTTCCAGCTATTGGGAACAGTTTTATTTTTCTTTTCTACTAGTCCAAACAAAGTAATCTTACTCACATTTTTTGTCCCTATTTCAGTGGTATCGTCCTGAGCATATGATTTGAATAGGAAAACACAATCTCAAAATGCCGATAGGTATCTGATTTTTCAGTGAATATTAAAACAGAAAGTTCAAATTTTTTAACTTTTATCAATACAACTAATTTCTACTTACTTATTTTTAAAGTTCCAACTTCTTTTCTTAAAGAACATCAGTAAAGCAATATTTTGACAAGACTTCATCACACAAAACAATGAGCATAGAAAATATTATAATATTATAATAATAAAATCTTTGTCCCCCCAATGTTCTTTTGCTAATGGGAATCAATCACTGATTTATTTTGATTGCTGTATTTATAAAGACAAAATGCATATAACATTTGACCCTGGACATCTAAAAACCCATTTACTCATGAGCAGCAATGTAAATGACCCTATAATTTAGAAATCTTTAAAGATCAGGAGAAAATACCTCAAAAAAACATTTATTAAATGAGATGGTTGAATCACTAGGGAGCTGGGAAGCTGAATGGCTTCCAGCCTTCATTTAACATGGATGAAGCTCAACACAAAGTTGAAACTTTAGCAATCCCAACTAACATAATGAGAAACAAGACTGTCTCATGTTATATTCAAGTTATTCTGTTTAATGAAAAAACTCACACATTAGAAAGCAGTCTGCAAGACAGGTGCTACTCTCATTTTAGGCTTATTGAGGAGGTGCATGTAAAGAAAAAATTATAGGCACAATAGGGCCTCTTTTTTCCCGTTTTTTTTTTTTTTTTCCAGAAGGTCACATGTGAATGTAGCACATACTGAAAAGAGCAATAAGTAAAAAATATAAACTGAAATTATTCATAAGGTACAAATGAACTAAAAAAAAAAAAAAAAAAAAAGGAAAATATTTAGATATTCATCTAAACTAAAATAAATAGCTGAGCAAGAGTTTCCATCAGCCATCTGCTGTTCCACATAATATTAAATATCTTTTACTAAATCTATTTGGTGAATACTTGGTGAATATTTGACCCAAGAATTAAATGTACCTAATGTATTCTAAAGTTTTTACCAGTAAAATTAAAAAGAGTCCATAAGGGTATGTCAAATATGTTAGGCACTCCTGAAATCAGAGCAGGAAAAAGGACTATTTTTTATGAAGTTACTTGTCTTCCTTCCCCAAGCCTCTCTGTTCACAGAGCAGCACTCATGGGGTATATGCTGTGCTTCAATAAAAATGAACTATGGCCTTATTAACAAAAGTAAGAGAACAAATTTTGCTTTAATAAAGAAGGTCATGCATAAGATTTTTCAACTGTTTTGGTAATGCCACTCTTTATAGTCCTTGCAAAACTAAACCATTTTGTGGATTTATTATTCTGAAGGGCCTGTTGCTCATGAAAATTAAAAACAATTTCTACTGGTAATAAAATCTCCTATAAAAATACATTAGATGTCACTCATATTTCAAGGTAAGAGCCAACATCCAAGTTCCAACACCACCTTACATAAACTTTCTTGCTCCTCCATCTGTGTTCAGATACCATGCAGTTTGAGTCAAGAGCCTGAAAAACAGATGTACCTTTTTTAATGTTAACCATTATGGAAACTTGTATGAGCTTTTGTTCCTAAAGAAAAACACCAGCAAAATCCCAGACATCCCAATTAATTTAAGAGCATTTTCATCACCTGCTAAAGGTGGTATTATATTTTGAGGTAACTTTTGTGGGATTCAGTTGCCTGAACACTGTCACTCAAGTGTCATTTCAGACATCCAAAAGTAAATTAAAATATTCACCTTAAACTGGAAAGAACTATATTTACAAGAAGAAATATATTTTTTTTCCTTTTTTTAAAAAAAGAAAAGAAAGAAACAAGGTTGTGTGAAATTCAGTTTCCTGAATTCAGATGTTTAGCATCACTTCAGGATAACTCATCTGGGCTTCAGTTCTTCCAGAATGGTGCAAGCTGATTGTCATATGTGACAGCTCATTCAGATTGCTCAGGAAGCCAATATTTCTGCCTCATAATTTTATCCTTTTTTTAACGTCTCCATGAAAGACATAGTTTTGAAAATTCTTTGAAAGAGATAAAAAGGAGTTTTGAACTATTTGAAATGTTATCTAGCCAAACACTAAAACTTAGCTGAAATGTATGTCATAAAAAAACAGAGAGTTTAAATGGGCATAGGTTTTGAATTTTTTTTTGTTTGTTTGTTTGGTTTTGTTTTGTTTTTTTTGTCTCATTAACTTAAACATCAGTACCCTTACAACACCTGTCTACTTACTTTACTAATGTCTAGCCATAGCACCTATACATCCTTCATGTCCTCACTCCCCATACTTCTACCTGTATACGTTTTCACAACTTTCCCATTGTTTTCATGGAAGTAAAACAGTTGCTGTGAAGGTCCTGAATAAGGAAGCCTAAGAAGCATGAAAAATGTTTCCCTTTACGGCACTGAATGGGGTGCAACAAAAGATTACAGCATGTAAAACCAAAGTAAAGATGGGAGAGAAGCTGATGACATGGATTTGAAAAAATGTTTGTTTACAACTGACGGAGATTACAACAGCTTTATTGTTACTGCAGATTTATTAACTTCATTGTGGTTACATCAGAGACTCAGCTATTGTAGCACAAACAACCCACATTTATTGCTGTTTAAATATTTGGGACTTTTTAAAAGTGTCATTATTTTTTAGCCTACTGTGACTGCTATTTTTGAAGGATGAATGCTATGGGAATCTACAAGTGATCCATGTACAAATCACTGCTTCAACATGAACCATTCCTAAACTGACAACTCACACTGCTGTCAAGATTTTAGTGGTTGCTTTTTTACATTTGGTGGTATGTTTAAGTAACTAAATAAGTGAAGCAACTCATCTTTTTATAACTTCATAAAAAACCCTCTGCGTCTTTCTGACCTCCTGCAATTTGTAAAAGAAAATACTGATATCAAGATTATCAAAATAAAATACAACATTCCAGGTGCAGCTGAATAGGAGCAAAGTAGATGAACCGTAAGAGCAAAATTATTTCAGTCTTCTGTTCAGGCTGACAGTGAAAAGGAAGCTTGAAGTCAGTGGAAACACAGGATTCTTCAAAAGCTTGCCACACTATAGGAAGTAAAAATAAACAACCCTATAGCTTCAGAAACAGAATTTGATAATTTAATGGAAATGTATATGATGCATAATTGCAAGACCAATTTCCCATAGTGTGGAAAACCCTTTATTAGCCAAAAGTAGTATTTATTTAAAACCACTAGAACAGAAAACAACTATAATCAGTTATTGTGTAAGAACCAATATGTACAATAAAACCAGAAATTTTCTACACCTTTCTTCTTTTTCAACTTCAAGGAATGTACGCTAATTACATATCCACATAGTTTTCTAAAAGTATTACAGTAAAAACTGCATGATATGCATCATACATACACAGTGGATCTTTTGCAAGTTGTAATTTTGTTCTTTGCAGTTCTGTTTGCAGAGAAAAATCTCCATAAATAAATATTTCCTAGAATAAAATTCCATTACAAAAATATTTAGCTCATTTGAATTCAGAATCACGTCCTAACACTTCAGGCCTGCAGATGTTTAGTTTTGAAAAGAAGCCATTTACCCATATAGTGTAATCAGTTTACATGTGTTGTTATAGTTCAGTCATTGTTTGAGTTGATGTCTGACATAAACGACTTTCCCCCCTCTGCAACATCTTTTTTTTTACTATTTATATGATAATACCATCATGACAAGATCATTCACTGCTCATGCAAACCTTTCCTTTCATGATGCTTTGAGAAGCATTTGCATCACTTGCATTTTCCTCTTTTTATGTGAAGATTGAGTATCCAGCTGTTACCTAATTAAGTCTGCCACAGGCAAAAATCTGGCTTTATGTACCTGCAGAGAGAATTTCATGGTGTTTTAATGACTAGCTATAGATTGAGAGAAGTGACTCAAGAGGCAATGCAAGCAAAAGCTTAGCTCAAATGAGTGCCAGAGCTGTCAATTTCCAATTAAGAGACTTGTTTGTCTCTGGTGACAGTGAACCACCACAAATTACTTGCTTTAGCTCTGCTGGTTAATCTTTTGCCACCTGACAGATGGAAGTAAATCAGCTGACTTATGTTAATCACTTCCAGGAAGTGAGAATATTTAAATCTTGGCACAGTATTGCATCTGGGAGGACAGCATTAGGCGATATCACAACAGCAACCCATTATTTATAGATAAGGTGTCATTTCAAGTGTATATGTGGGGGGGGGTTGTGCTGGAATGACTGGCAGGGAATATGGGGAAAATGAAAGGCATCATTTAGCTTTTTCTCAAAAGCTCCCTCACTTGAGGAGAAAACTTCTGATTGTTCCTTTCTTGCATATTTATGTTTTTACAAAGCTGAACACAGTTTTCAGCAAGATCAAGTTGTTGTCACATATATATATAGAAGATATGAGTACAGGTCGCTTGAAAAGTTTTATTCCTAGCAACAATATCTGTGGGTAATAATTAAATACACCTTTATTAAAAATAATAAAATCAGTATGGCATTAACAAAAAACCCTGGGATTAATTCTCTGCAGAAAAAGGGAGAATAATTTTCTCTATTACAAAAAAGGCTAAATAATATTTGAAAAATTATGAAACATCTATTAAGACCTTTAACATGTAGCTCTAAAAATCCAAGCTGATGACATGAGCCTTGAACTAATGCCTGGTAATACCTGACAATGTGAGAGCAAAGTGCATTTCAAAGCAATTTTAATATGATTCTCAGTTTGCTTCTGGCAATTTTCCTATTTTAATAAAACTGTATAATAATTTGGAGAACAGCTTGGATTTCCATGGTACCTCATTCTCCTAGTGACTGCCCTTTCCACAGGATTAATCCTACCAAAATTATTAAATTATTTGATGGATATGGACTTTCAAACACTTTTAGTTAGTTCAAAATCATATGTGATATTACATAATTTAGGATAAAAGGTAATAAGAACATTATTTAAATTCATTCACACTTAAAATTCAAACTTCCACAGTTCAGGGCAGGACTTCATTTGGTAAGGAAAATGCTTCAGGAGAGAAAATAACCTTTTCTGGGAAATGCCATCATAGGGTGCTTAAGAGGTACATTTTTAAATATATAGATAGAAAAATAGTTCTATAGCTATAAACCACAGTTTGCTACTTAGATTGCAGTCAAATAAGCAGGTGTCATTTTACCACTGATCATTAACCTAGAGCTCATGAAGGATGATACAGACTGAAACTGCACAATTCCCTTGTATCATCAGCACCTTCCAATTTACACAAACATTTACTCACTCCAGATCCCTCTCTGACTTAAAAAAAAAACGGAGCTCCACTTCGTTGAGATTGCAGGACAGAGGCACTCAGGCTGGATTAAGATTACATGGATATTAACAAATTCAAAACTTCTCCTGAACTCTTCTAATTTATTTTAAATAATTTATCTTTCTTACCTGGCTCCCTTTGGAGAAGGTTCTTTTCTGTGCTGCATAGCTCAATGATTTTCCATGGACTTCAGAAATCCTTGTACATATAGGGAGTATTATCAGGAGTGCTAATTAAAAAGATAGTATTATTGCATTCTGAATTGCATAAGTTATACTAAGAATTGTTACACTCCCTCATATTTTTTCTGACCAAGTATTCAAAAAGAGTGCATTTTACTCTGGCTCAGAAGTCTAACTAGCTTGTTTTCCTTCTGTCTACTTTCAGAACCACACCGGGTTAATTATCACTCATGTTTGCAACAGGCAGCACAAGCTCCACTTGAAAGGATGGAGGGGAGTCTGCAGTGCTGTTTAAACAAAATAACAGGCCACAGTAAAACATGGTGCTAAATATCACTTCCCAGGTAATTAACTGTGTCTTGAGTGCTCCCCATCAACCTTCTTTCATGTTCTGTTGATATTTTCACTGCATGCAAAATGTTGTGTCTTTAAAACATAATACACCAAATTTTGTTTTACATTGCTGTTTACTCACAGAAACACACATATTTATAAAAGACTGTTCTTTGGCTTTCTGCCTACACAGCTGATTTTTTTTTCCTGGCATATAACATATGCAAACTGTAAAAAAATCTGACATTCAGAAATTCAGTTAGAAGTGAATAGTGAAATTACAAAATAAATTTATTTATGACCTCATTAGCTTTCAAGTTGCAAAAATAACTTATTGCTCTATCTAAGCATATACAGCACAATGTAGTCAATCAGCCCATATAAAAATATGTAGCATACTACATTTTGAATATGCTAGAGTTGTTCCCCTCAAGTTAAACATAAAATTCCTCAAGTTGTAATAGTTCTTCAAAATTTCCTTCTCTAAAATAAAAAGTATTTAATTCTTTAAAAGATGATATCTTGAGGTTTCTTTGCCTTTCATGTACCAAAATTCCTGTTTGCTTTGCTATATTTTCCAAATAAGTTGTGTTGAACTATTAGAAATATCCATATCATGTCTATGTCCTTAAATTTCAGCTCCAGTAATACAGAGAGCTTAAAAGGAAAGATATAGAAAGATCCACCAATGCTGAGCTTTCAGGTGGGGTCACCAGATGGTATTCTGCTGCATTATATTCAACTTAGAAAACTGCCATTTATGTAAGTACAAATCCCGGTGGAATATCTGATTATTTTGATTCATGAGTAATTGGGAGAAAAAAAAATATTAAACTGAAAACCTGGAAGTCTGCCAGACTGAAAGCTAGAAAATGACTGAAGTGAAATAAATAAGTAAATTAAATGAAAATTAAAACCTCACCTAATTAACATGAATAATGCCATAATAAAAGATAATAAAGGGGTTTCTCTGTTAGAATAAAATCACCTTGTGTATTCAAGTTTTTCCACTTTATTAATACATCTGCTTGAATGTCTGATAGCTATATCTACTAATTTTTATGAGTAAGAATTTTGAGTTTTAACTGATTTCTTTTGATATACATATAGCACACTATAGCCTTATGTCATTTGAATGTTCATATCATAGCAAGATATAGAGTGGGCAAACATGTTCTTTAAAAAATAGTAGGAAAACCATAATAGGGGAACTATGATATAATTTCAGCTTGATTTTCTCGAAATTTTTCTTGACTCCACAAAAGGGAATAAAGGATCTTAGAATATAAAATTCACCTATAAGTAATTTTTGGTGAGCAGAAGCTAAAAGTTTCAATATTGATGAGCCTACTAATTCAAAAGGGGTTGAAGGTCAGAAAACATCATAAAAATTATTATTACTGATAATGCAAATGCAATATTTTATCTTATAAAAAAGAAGTATAGAGATCCATGTAGTAGAAGTAGTAGACATAAAAATACATATATAAAAAAGATATATTTACAAAAATATAAAATGTAGAAAATTACTTGGAAAACAAAGTTAAAATAATAAATATTGTTTTTTCATGCTCTACATTAAGTAAAATATTTTTATCCTTAGAAAAGATACCTTGAAATAAAGCAACTAATAATTCATGAAACCAGAAAAATTTGGATTTCCATATTACATAGGAAATGTAAAGAACACAATAGTAACCACATGAATATACAGCTGGCTCATAGAGTAAGTTTTGGGGATAATATTAAGTACTTAAAAAATTTATTTTAAAATATTTATTAAATTGTTATCTTTAAAATAATAAAAGTTTAAAAATATCTGAGACATTTGGCCACAGTTTAAGGTAAAAAACAATCTGATTCTCATAGCACTTGATAAGTGGAAATTCATCTGTCTACCTGTTGTTGAAATGAATGGCTTATCAGCAGATGCAGGATTTTAGGCCAGCCTTGCAGTGAAAAAGGTAAAAATACCATGAACAAGCTTTTAAGTCAACTCTTTTTCAACATAGCTGCTTCACATTTCATAAGAAAGGAGTTCAAATTATGTAATAGTTGTGATTTTGACTTTGATGTGAAAAGTATAACACTGAGTAAAGTACCACAGAGATCAGTACAGGGACCTATTTGCAGAATTTAATAGTTTTATTAAGAGCAGTATGGAATATATGAGGTCAACCTACTTTTTTTTTTCTTCACGGACAGATTTGAACAAAAACAAACAGAAAGACAACCCATTTAACCTATGCACATATTTTTTTCTATTTTGGACTAGCAAGAAGCTTGACTTAAATGAAATTATTTTAATATTAAATAAAGAGCAGCTGTATACCAGGATACAGATAGTAAACACAGTCCATATAAATATTCCTAGATAGCAACGTATGAAAATAAGATTAAAACATGCCTATGGTATATGAAGCTAAGTAAGAATTGCTGTATTATTATGTCTGAACAAACAGCCAATTAACAAGTAACTGGGAAAAAGTAGAGAGGAAATATTTTTCTGTATATGCAAAATCAGGTATGGCTTCATTAAAAATAAATTTTAATCACAAATAAACAAGCACAAAAAATAGAAGAGACTGATTTTATGATAGGGTATAGACAAATATAAGATATGAGGATTTTTCATAAATACATTCAGCTATGTACAATTGTTTCAAGGCAATCAGAAGGAAAAAAGACAGCAAAGTTCATTTAATCTCTGTCTTTCATTCCTAGGACCCATACCAATGCCATTTTTAAAGGACTATTTCTATGATTATTTCAAGAATACTCTAAGAATTCCAAGGTTTTTGCCTCTGGAATCTCCTTCAGAAATCTAATTTGACATTTTGATCTTTAATAATATATTATTTCTGCATGTTTCATCCAAAGATTCCTGAGTAAAATTTTGTCACAGTACCTCTTGTACTATTTGTCTTAGTCACCACAGAAACTTCACCAACTGCTTGCATTAAAACAGTGCAATATCTGTACTTATTTGAAAACAGGCAGTGGGATGAAAGAAGGGAGATGGATGGACTCTTCCTTAGGATAAATAATGGCAATTTATTCAAAGCAGTCCGCACTTATGATTGCATTAGTAAAATAAATACTTCCATGGACCACTTCCAGGCTGTGAAACTTGGTTTCTTTCACAGCTAGATAGTTAGTATATCTTTCATAATTTGGCCAATACAAATTTTGCATGTTCAAAAACAATACTTGAAGGACAGAAGGAACAATGCCTGGCAGGAGTTTTAGAACCAGTCATAACTTTCTGAAGGGTAGGGAAGGGTAGGAAATGGTAGAATGGTGTGGTACGAGCCATTCCCTGCCAGTTGTTTTTCCTGACAGCCTGATCACTGCTGAGTCACTGCTTTTTTCAAGGCTTACTGCTTTGAGCTATGCAATTATCCAGGCTTTCATATTAATAGAAGAAATGGTTCAGACGACTTTTGAACTTTAGATCAGATCTAACTGATCTTTTGAACTTTAGAATCAGAGCTTTCTTGTGGGATTTAGAAAATGTAATCTGAAACTTGCAAAACGTAGCAAAATTAAGGAAGGCATTCTCTTAGTACAGATTCTAATGAATAGAACATAATTCTAGAGAGATGGAACATTATTTACAAAATTGTGGCTTCAACCTACATTTTTTTCTATTTTTACATTTAAAATTTAAATTTTTTAGTCAGGCAAGTGAAAAAAACAGTTGCTTTATATTTTATAATTCAAATTTTTTCTTAAATAATATTTACTCCACTAGGTATTTTTGTCCATTTTTTTTACAATAATTCTCTATACAAGTTTATCTTCCCCTTCAGTTTTTAAGGCTTTGTTCAGCACATCCCTCTAAAATCTTCCTACACTAATGTCTTAAACTTTAGTCTCCTTGTAAATTACTGCAGGAACCAAGAGACCAATAAAGAAAGAACATTAGAAGTTTCAATCAGGAAAAACAATATGACTTACTATATATAATAAAGTCAAATATTTAAAGGAACCAAGATGTAATTAAAAATATCTATCTTGAAATATTTTCCAATTCCATAAGTAGATTTCTTTTATGTTTTTGTATATTAGAGTTTGAAATTTATATTGAAGAGAAGCTTTCAATTTGATGTGTAAAATAGACTTTTAAGTATTATGTAAGATTCACTTAAAAATAAGGAAATGTTTTATAATTAGGATAAATACGTAAGCAAAGTGATCATTGACATTAAGAATTCTCCATAAGTTGTGAGTGTTTCCTTTTGCAGGAGCACAACATATTTCTTGACGCCAACTTAATTTAATTGGATGCTCTTTGATACTGCAGAGCAACTGAAGTGTTCTTAAAGTGGAAAGCTATATCATAAAAGTACAACTAAAATGTTTGAGAAGTTGATTTTAGAAAATATACTTTTATTAAGGGGAGAGAAAAATAAAAAAAATATCTTTCAGTGTCACTGTGCCAGGTTAACAAAATACTAGGAAGTGTTGGTAGGCAGAGGTAATTCAGAATACAAGTAAGCGACACACAGTAAAATCTTTATAAGTTTTCAGAAATATTTCTAATGAAAAAAAACACAGTTCGGAAGAGAAAATCCCTAATATATAGAAAACATTTTAAAAAAATCTTTATTCTGGATTAATATTTGAAGATATCACTATTATATGGAATTTTGGATACAACTATAATTCAGTTCCCAATGAAATTGAAATGATGGTAATCTTTACTGAAAGAAAAAGTAATAAGCATTAGGAAAACACAGCTTTGGGACAAAGTGCTTCTGTCACTCACAAAGGAAAATGTTCAGATGCCTCATTTAGTCAAGACAGTTAAATTTCATACAATATAGAGGTATGGAAGACAAAATACAAACACTGTAGACTTTTAACTAAAGCTATCACTCAGAATACCCCAAATCTGGATATGCATATTGCATAAATGAATAATTAAATATTCAGATTTGCCATCCATTTGAAAAGAGTTCCAGGGAGTTAATTTCATGATCTTGTGGGGTTGCTGCTATAGAAGGAAGAAAGTGCAGTGTCATTTAGTCTCTGCACAGACTGAAGGTCTCCTAGTTTAATCAGAAGTCCAGTTCTGGGAGTTTTCTCACCTGCCAGAAAAGTGCAAGTGGAATGGATGGAATGAGGATGAGGACAAAACCACATCTTTTAGTCAAAACAGATTTAATAACAAGCATTCATGTCCTGAACTGAAATCTTCAACATTACTTCTCCTTTTTGCTTTCCTGGATTTTGCCCCACTAAAATCAATAACCATCATAGACCTCTAGTGAAAAATCTATCTAAGTTTGATAAAAAGTACTAATCTAACATGAAGGGAAACTGTGTATTGGGGGAGGGGGGGTATGTTCTTTATATTTTTTGTTCAGAGAAGCATTATTGTCTTATTGAAAGCTTATGTTCCTTTAGGGGGCCAGAGTGTTCAGCTTTACAAAATATCCTCAAAGGGAACAGCACAGTGCATGAGGGATCCTGACTGCTTTTAAGCTCCAATAGTCAGAGCTCATTACAACATTGTCAAGAAAGCACCCTTATTCTTGAAGGCATAACCCATGGCAGAAATGGATAACCCAACAAATTCAGTTAAGGAGAAGTTCTATGAAAATAATTTGTATGGAACAATTGACAGCCTTATTGTAGAAGAGGCTTGGTGTGACCTCTAAAAGAACATATTTCATATTTAGAAGTGAAACTGTCCCCTTGACTGTGAATAAAACCACACAAAAAAAAGCATCCAATAGGCAAAACTTAAATTTCTTACCCTTTATGTACAGGAGAATATAAGAAGAGGATGTAAGAAGGGATGTTGCACAATACAAGAACAGTCTTACCTTTAATCTTACCTTTAACCATGGCCAGGAGACCTATGAACAGGAAATTTCTTTCTGTTTCTTTTCTGTTTCTTTTCTGTTTGAAAGGCTACACATAAAAAAAAAAAAATTATAAAAGCAGTGAAAGTTGTGGAACTAACCTAATGCTCCATTAATTTAATAAATTTAAGTCTTCCAACAGAACAGCTTCAGCTGGACTCTAAAGTGTTCATATTCTTCAATTAATCAAATGAATTTGTCATATCCCCCCAGTGCAAGCCTATCTTGACAACAACTGCCCAGAATTTTAAGTGAAAGAGGGGACTGTTGCTTTCAGACTTTAAAAAAAAAAAGGGTGGGGGGTTGTGGGGAGGATAGATATAACAAAATGAGTAAAATTAAAAAGGGTAAGATATATAATTTGTTAGGAGTTGTGTAAATTACAGGATTCAGGAAACTCATATGGTATATTCTGTCAGTTTGCTGTGTCAAGCATATTATCAGAGAGCTTCTTCCTTCTCCTTATATAGTCTTCTCTTGGGTATATAGTGTAATGCTGAAGGGCCTCCCTAGACCTGTTCTCAGAAGAAAAAAATATATTTTTATTTTCATTCCTGTAAAATAATGTTGTGAAATTGTGAACAAAGTTGCTTCTATCTGCTCTTCTCTCTAAAAAGGTATAATAAAATATATAATATTTTGGATTTGCTAAATTTTAATTTAATTTTTTAACAATTTTACTATTTAAGGTATATCAAGAAGCCTCCTTGAACTCATTGACATTAAGCAAGGAATGTTGGAGAAAATCAATATCCTTATTTCATATATTTCCCTGGGTTAAAAGCTAAGCATAGACATGTCATTTATATATTTATTTCAGTCTGTATTATATGAAATATGATATTAATAATATGAAATAATATGAGCAGTATTTCTGAAAACTAAAGAATGGATATTGACTAGAAGTAGAAAATAATTTCTGCATGATAGTCTACAAAAAAACACTATGTAATATATTCTTCTTTCAATTTAACAACTAGTAACAACCTGTCAAAGGAGGACAGAAAAAAAAAAAGGATTTTGAAAAGGTGTGAAAGTTTTATCAAACTTCAATGAGTGTTTTGATTAATTTTAGCATGTATGGATAAGTATTTTTCAAGTACAATATTAAAAATAAGAACTCCCCAGAACAGTCCATTCTACTTCCTCTTCACACCAATCCATTTTTTCTAGGCATTTCAAGCAAATATTCTCTGTTTTTCATGTAACACCCTTATGCACTTTACAACAGGATTTTGTGAGCAGTGAGGACTGGTTATTGTTTCTATTTTAACAAGTGGAATATCTGTGTGCTAGATGAAATAAAGGGAACAAAATCTGTCATAGGACTAATTTCATATTTCCAGGTAGCCTAGTCATCATATGAGTGTAAAATATAAAAGCTGTTATCAAAAATAAAGTTCCAAACTTTCCAACGATGACTTAATCTTTCATTTTCTGCTACTGCATGTATCCCCATTCTGCTAACAAACATTACTCTGGTACTGGGATATAATATGACCTATGGGCGATATGCTAAAACCTCTATTTCTATATGTTATGACCTTAGACCAGCAAGATCCTGGAGCAGATTCTTCTGGAGACTACGTAGATATCTGGAAAATAAGGAGGCAATTTGAAGCCAACATGGCTTCACTGAAGGCAAATCATGCCTGATGAATCCAGAGGGCTTCTACAACAGGCTTACAACACTGGTGAATAAGGGAAGAGCAATTGGTGTCATCTGTGTTGACTAGTACAAACCATTTGACATCACTCCAAACAGCATCCTTGTCTCTACACTGAAGAGAGATGGTTTCAGTGGGTGGAGTGCTGAGTGGATAAGGCATTGTCTGGATTCTTGCACTGGAGACCTGAGGTCAACAGTTCATGTCCAAGCAGAGGCCAGTGAGGAGTGACATTCCTTGGAGGTCAGTTGTGCAGACTTCTGCTGTTCAACATCCTGTCATGGACAGTGGGATCGATGGCACCCTCAGGAAGTTCACTGACACCAAGTTCTGTGGGGCCATCAACACGCTGGAGGGAAGGGATGCCATCCACAGGGACTTGGACGGGTTGAAAAGGTGGGCCCATCCAAAACTCGTGAGGTTGAATAAGGCCAAGCACAAAGTCCTGCACTTATTTTGTGGCAATACTG
Organism: Chloebia gouldiae; assembly: GCA_003676055.1. Lineage (NCBI taxonomy): Eukaryota > Metazoa > Chordata > Aves > Passeriformes > Passeridae > Chloebia > Chloebia gouldiae. The sequence continues at coordinate 3,151,849 of QUSF01000013.1, read as the reverse complement.
AGCATAAATACAGGTTAGGGGATGAAAGGATTGAGAGCAGCCTTAAGGACAATGTCTAGGGAGAGCTGGTGGATGAGAATCTTGACATGACCCAGCAATGTTCATTTGCAGCCCAGAAAGCCGACTGTATCCTGTGCTGCATCCAAAACAGCGTAGCCAGCAGGGCCAGGGAGGGGATTCTGCAGCCCTGCTCTGGTGAGACCCCACCTGAGGTACTGCATCCAGACATGAAGCAAGTCCAGAGGAGGGCTACAAAGATGATCAGTGGGCTGAAGCACCTATTCTATGAAGACAGGCTGACAGAGCTGTCATTGTTCAGCCTGGAGAAGACAAGACTTTTGGGGGGCCTTATAGCTTCCTTCCAGTACCTAAAGGGGACTTTCAGGAATGTAGAAGAGAACCTTTTTCCAAGGGTATGCATTGATAGGTCGAGAGGAATGGCTTTAAATTGAAAGGTGGTAAGTACAGAATAGATATTAGATGCTCTTTACTGTGAGGGTCCTGGGTTGTTGCCCAGGGAATGCCCCATTCCTGGAAATGTTCAAGGCCATGTTGGAAGGGGCTTTGAGAAATCTGGTTTAGTAAAAGCTGTCCCTGCCCATGGCAGGGACTTGATGGTACTCAAAGAACCCTTCTGAATCCCAAACCATTCTATGATTCTAGAGCAAAATAAGTAGCAGCATCAGGCACTATTAATGCCTGAATAAACCTACAGTCATCTACACATGCTAATTCTCCACTCTTTCTTGAAATTAAAACTACTAATTTTCCTGTTGAATTGTTTTGCTTCTAAATTCTCACAAATTGAAGTGCCGCTCTTTTTCAATGCCAACAAATTATTTGTTTTTTGAAGGAACAAGTATTTAACTGTTAAAGCTGGTTTGCCACAGTAAAACTAAACAGCTTTAATATATTTGGTCTTACAATTGATAAATAATCCATCTAAACTCAGAACTCTTGAAAATTAAAACAAAGCCTCCTTTGGTACATTTAATTGCAAAATTTTCTCACACACAAACTTATGTGCAACTTATGGAAAATTTTGTTGGGCAAAACATACCAAAAACAAGACAGAAGGGCAGGAAATAAAATTATGGTCCCACAGGAAAATGTATTTTGCAATAATTTTTAAAAGATTTTGAGAGGAAGTGCCAAAATATTTCAAAGAAAATAAATTTTTTTGCTACAGCTGACAAAGTAATATTTATTTGTTTTCTTCTGATTTCCTCACAATACTGATGACTGTGCAGCTTCTTTTTGTGATACGTTGTGTATACCATGTAATTTTATTTCAGAATTACAGATCTTTTTATTCTAGGTGTGATTTTTTGACTCAACTTCCTACTTGGATGATCCCAACTGTAAATTTAGTAAACCAGATGTAAGAAGAAACTAAACAGATTATGCTTCAAGCTGCTTCTGCCTCATTTTAGCATTGTTTTACATGCCTACTACAGAAATGGTGTTAAGAACATGCAGGAATATTGAAAAAATAACTATTTTCTCTCATTTCAAATGTTTCTGGGAATGACATTGGGATCCATAATCAACCTGGTTAGGACACTTCCCTGAGTCTCAATTGAGAAATTTGCCTAGCAGATCCTAAACAAACTAGCATATTGGCTACTCTCAACTTTTTCTATGTAAAACATATAATTTCTCCAGGTTTGATTTTTTCTAGCCCTAGGTAAACAATGGCAATTTTGAAAGTTTTTGAGACAAGGCAGTAGAAACAGATGTTTCTAGATTAAATATATATATATTGCTACGTTGCCCAAAACTGGAGCATAACTCCACTATTTCAAATCACAGGCTGGTTTCAGTTGCAGATGAATGCTACCTAGTAGAGTGTCCAGCTGTGACCTCAGGGTTCTACGCTGGCTGTTGACAGGAGCCAAACCTTCATTAAAACTGAAGTGATTGCAGCAACTGAAGTGTTGTTGCTCCGGTGAAACGAACAGTTCCTGAGTTGCAGAGCTGAAATCTTGTGCCCACCTCCTGTGAGGCCACCTGGCAGTTCTTCCAGAAGCCTTGGTGTCCTTTCAGCTTGTAAGTCAACTTGTCCAATACTGAAGCTGCTCAAATGTAGGGCTACTACATCATGAGTTGGCAGCTGGAAGCACTGGATCCAGGCAATGCAGAAAGCATGTGGGGAGCACTTCTCCAGAAAGACTCCAGCAGTCCAAAAAACTTTCTGGGACCTAGAGGAAAAAAATGTTCTGAGTTGGTATTTCCTGCGCCAGTTTTGATCCCAACATGATACAGAAACCATAAACTGTTTTTACCTTTATTTTCTGTATTAAGGTGAGAAATGTATTTCAGCTAGGATATTCTGAGAAAGATGCTAACAATTGAAATATAGCTTCTAAATTAAAGAAAGCTCTTTAAACACTTCCTTGAATTCTACTTGAATTTCTATAGCAGTGTCTCGCTTCCTGTCAAATTGCTACATACACATGAGTTTCTTTTTTTAAATCACATTTTGCCTCTTTTAAAGCAATAATACTGCTTTCTGCCCATTGCCATTTCAACTAATGAGTCAACACAGTGTCTGGAGCAAGAGCTTACCTAAAGAACACCAAAAGACATCTGTATTCCCAAATGTTAACACTAGGCAAGGGGCATTATCATTCTAAACCAATAATTAAGCTAAATGTATACTTCAACATACAGTGTAGGTTTTCTGTTGGCATGCTGGCCTGCTCAATTCAAGATATGCTATACCATGATCATAACCAATATTTTTGAGGAACAAAGTTACTCACTTGCATTGGGTGAAAATTTATCTGATAATAGGCTGGTTTACAATACCAACTTCCAGATGATACCAGCTTCCTGTCTTTTAGAATTAACTTTTTTTCCCTAAAAACAGAAAGAAATAGGAAAAATAGGATATAAATGTGAGGCAGAAAGAGGCTTGTATCAGATTGTTCCATATTATTTTCTTATCTTTAGCTGAGAAGCAACACTGTAGATTTAAACTCATAATTTATAAAGCCTGGACATAGATTTTTAGTAGGAGGATGTTACGTTCCGTTCAGGCCATGTTTTCCCCCTTTCCTGGGACCCCTGTGACATCATATCTGATATCCCTGAAACCCTCCTTCATGCCCCAACGGAGTTGGCAGAGAGCCAAGATACCCTCCCTGTGAAGACCCCAGAAAAACCCCTGACTTTTCCTGTTTGTCTTCTTATCCCGGAGCTCTTACCCGGAGCTCTTCCCCCTAGGCCATGGAATAAAGAGCTGTAACATCCACCATTCAGAGTAAGCTGCCTCTTTTCATTTTTCACCTCTCTTGATGTTTCCCCTCTCTCAAGGCTTGTATTTCTGGGCTAGTCTGATAATTTAGGGGCTGAGTGAGAAGGTAAAACCACAGGAGGACAGCTGAAAAAAAAAGAAAAAAAGCATCATAAGGAAGAGGTTTCTTGAGAGAAGAAGTATCAATCTAGTATGCATGGGAGAAAATGTCCCTGAAATAAAGGCACATATCTTAATAAAACATTTCTAACATAATGTGTTTCTGGTTAAAAGCTGGTTGAAGTAACAGAACAATAAAACCAAACATAACTATTTTAAAATACCAAAATAAGTGAAAATTACATATAGAAAAAGCATTAAACTCTCATAGAGTAAACCTATTTATTTCTAATATAGAATGATATTGCAGCCTGCCTATATTCATTAGGTGGGACTACCATTGTGAGTAGTCCTGAATTGTTTAGAACTGAGCATATAACAAGTTGATATGACTGTATGCATTGTTGATTGTTAATTGCAAAAGGTTTTGCCATCACAAAGCCTCTCTGATTCAGTACTAGTAGATTAAGAAACAGCCACTATTTCTTAAAGCTATTTCTCCACAGGGTCAGAATAGCATCCTAATAAGGAACACTGTCACCAAACACCTTTCTCACAGCTGTGCTCAGACTAACTCAGTCTGAATTATAGCATTTGTCTTGGAGAGCTTCCCATATCAGTAAGCAAAGTTGTACATGTTCTACATTATTCCTGCAAACACATAAAGAGCTCTGCACAAATTCATGTAGTAGGTCTGCCCTAGGACTATGGTGAGAATCACAGCATCCTAACTCCAACTGTGGAGCTTTAACTATCATACTCTATGTGAGGGATACCTCTCAGCTCTGGCAGGTTTTACATCAAGCCCTAAGGATTGTAGAATGTGGCTGATGACTGTAATTAGTGTTTATTGTTTGTTGTGTACCAACAGCATGCTTGGAGCAAAAAAACAAAATTAAGACAATGACTGCTGTAGAGAGAGGAGAGGCAAAATACTAAACATAGTAGATAAAGAAATGAAAACAATTACAGTTCTATCACGCTGACTTAGAATCCACACAGTTACAAAAATAATAAAGTTGAATAATAAAATTGCCTGCAGGCAATCTAAAAGGGATTTAATTATTTTTGAATTACCCATCTTGGATGAAAAATCACTTCCAGAACCAGGAGTATTAAGCATTCTTTTGACCCTGACATGAACTACATTTTAAAGATTTCTTTTTTTTTAATAGGTAGCTTTTATGTAGTAGAGTTGTATATCCCTGCTTTGTTTATTAAATGCATAACATTAGATCAGTCACTAATTATATTATATGAAACACATTTGTAAATAAAATATGAAGGTGTGATGTATTTAATGATAAATACAATAAACTGTAACCAACTCTTAATTGTGAGCTCTGGTACATGTTGCTTATATATATGAGTGTGTGTGTAGGAAGCCACTGCAAGACTGAATAAAACTTGGACTAATTCATTCAATTCAGCACCATACAGCAGCTGTGTCCTAGGTCTGTCTGTTTTTAAAGGTACCCTCAGACTGACCTCTATAAATGCAAACTGTAGTAAATATACATATTGCTTCCTTCAGTCCTAAAGGCAGCTATTGCTTACTTCATATCTTCCAAATTCAGGCTGCATTTTTCCTTCCTTGAGCTACAACATCACACCTAGAATCCTAATTTCTTGTTCAAGAGTAGAATAATTTCCACATCTCTACTTTCTTTTGTAGCAAAGACATAATCAGCCTGCCATCACTGCTCACCTCTGTGCTGATTTCACCCACAATTCTGGATTCACTGACTGATAACTGAGGAGAGTCATCAGACAGGAAAGGAGGAATTTCAGGGATGTTTTAAAGAACATATGAAGGAATTTAGTGTATTTTCTAAAGAACAAGAATGCTGTTTGAGTCTTCGATCCTAGAGTGATGCAGATATTTAAAAGTTTTGTATTACAGGAAAAATATCTTTAAAAAGATATTCAGTAGAAATAACCTGTTACGCCATAAAACCAGCCATTTTTTTCTGTAATGCCACAGGAATGCTGTTTCAGGACATGTATACAATATTTTCAGCATATGCAGGTGTTCTTAGGTTAAATTACCTAAACATCTTCTTAGTTAACTATTAATAAATAGTTAACTAAGCAGATGAATGGTTTAATTGTTCATGTTAAAAATCAATGTTTTGAGATGGGACACATCAAGAAAATACTAGCAGAATGGTTTCTTCTGCTAGTTCTAATATTTAAGTAATATTTCAGAGAAACTTTCTCTGCAAAACATGAATGCCTAAAAGTAAAGAATTAAAAATTGTCAAGAATATACATCTTCATAGAAATTAGTTCTTTTAAAACTGGGCCAAGAGTACAGTAACAGTAGCCTTTCATGATGCCTTCTGGATGGAACATGGAAAATGACAAAATATAAAACTGAAAGATTATGGCAAAAAATGTTCCAGCTTTTTAAAAACTTATTTTTAAAAATCTCCAATCCTTTGTTATTAAAGTTGTAAAATAAGTTCAGATCTGATGTTATTAAATCTGATTAATATATCTATGTTAAAACTACTGATTCAAGCCAACTTTATTTCAAGACGACTGAAATATTTTTAAATACTAGATAGAGGAAGTTTTTGAGTTGCCTCTGTATCTCATTTACTACAATTATATTACAATATGATAACATAATTACATTTAATTATAGTGTATAGCTTCACACAAGAGGAATCCAAAAAAAAATTAAAGGCACATGTCCTCTCTGCCTGCAGTAAATACTTTACTGCTAGACAGCTAAATTGCCTGTCAAATATTCTCATGAAGCATTGATAGGCATGTCTATTTTATGATACTCTTTTTTTTTTTTCATTTTACTTGCATTAGAAATACCTTAGCAAAACATGAAACTGTTTTAATGGTCCTTGTCTTTTACCTCACAAAACAGTCTGGCATATACTTCCTGCAGGAATTCTGAAAAAAGTTCTGTTTGTGCCTTTATTTGAATGAAAGACCTAAATATATCTATTCAAAGTTATCTTTAAAGATATGCATCTTAAGGAAGAAAGCCTTAGAAATGTCAAAAAACTGTTAAGACTAAAATATCCTTTCTGCATTCTCTAACTGAAAAGTTATTATCAACAGCAAAGAAAATTACAACTTGTTCATAAAGTCCAAATCTGCTATGTCTAGAAATAAGATTTACGACATTTTTTTCCCAGTGACCAACAGCATCTTCCATGAACCTAATCCAGACAAACAGGAAAAAGCAGCATTTTATGAATAGCCAAAAGCAGACAGTGTAGGGGTCTGTGCCTTTTGCCTTCTCCTTTAGCCATTTGACAGCTCCAACTGGGAAAACCGGAAATTAGGAAAGGGAACCATCAATGTAAATCAGAAGTCTTTTCTAAAATTTGTATTATTGTCAAACAATCTACACAGACATCTTATCCTTGAGTACCTGAAACATTTAAAGATTTGCATTTGAAAGAGTATTACCACCAAGGGGAGATGGGTGAAATAAATACATCCTTCAAAACATTAAGCTATTTTCCTATTTGTAGTTGATTCAAGATTAGTTCTTGTCAAAAAAAAAATCAATGTAGCTAATGAGGTATTCTTTAAAAAGTATTATCATTTCCTAAGAAAGGAATGTACTGTTCATATGTAAATGAGTTTTCCAGTTAATGAAGAAAACCAGTCAATCAAACAAATCTGCAAAGGGAAGAATTATTAATAAAAGATTTTTTTTGACTGTCCTTTGCTCCTTAATTGCATGGCTATTAATGTGTTATTGCCAAAAAGTTCCTATTTTATGAGCAATTACTATAAAAACATTAAAATGCAAATGCACATATCCTGAAGAACGCAAATGAAAGATATTTTAAATACTGCTTGAAAATAATCTATAAGATTTTGTGTGGAATGACTTTTCATCATTGTACCTTAACATACTTAAAGAAACAGAATGATATTTGCACTGAAAAATATACTAATGTTTCCTCCATCATCTCAATGACAAGTAGATAAGCAAAATATTGCTTGAAATAAGTGCTGGGGGTAGTGATCTTCCTACTGAACTTGTAATTGAGCAATAATATAAAAGTGTTGCAATGTAGTCCAATTCTCACTTGATGTGTGATTATAATGCCTCTGATAATAAGTTAACAGCATTTTGCTAAAGCATTTCAAGTAGATTAGCATCCATTTGCATACCAGAACAATTTGTTCGGAGTTTTAGCAAGTGAATACATTCTTTAAGAAATGTAACATCAGCTTCTGCATTTTTGTCCATCTCTGCAGAATGGCTTTCCCTTTGTTTCTGGAATCAGTCAGAGGTACAATAGGAGGCTACTCCTTGGGCTGCAGTTAAACATGACCCATCATCCTTTACAAATCATGCTGAGGTACTGCCTGAGAAGTCTTACATTACTTTTTACCAACAGAAACCTGAGTGAAAATGTCATGTTCAACAAAACATATAAACCTATCTTTCTTTTTAAACATGCAAACAATGTTATTAAGAAGCAGAGGTTTATTGTGTACTGTACTCAGATTCAAAGAGATGCTAGAGGCCCTTGGGAAATGGAAATCAGAATATTTTGTATTTTACAAGACTGAAAATCATAGTTTTCAAATTGCAGTGTGGTTAAGTTGAATATCTTCCTTTTGTGCCTATCTTACTATCATAATAGGAATTAAAGAAATAGAGAAAGAAAATGAGATCAGAATACTTCTGATGCCTTATCTAGCATAATATTTCAGCATGTCAAAGGACATCTGACCTTCTTGTCCATGTTCAAATTTTTAACTGCTGATTTAATAAAAAAAATCACCTTCTGACCTCAGAATGAACCCTCCTTTTCCCATTCAAAGATTTTCAATTAATATTCAGCTTATCACTGCATACGATCATTACATAGAAATCAACAAATTATTTAAATTTTTCAGATCTGAGCAAGAGACATATTTCTACCTAAGATTTGCCTAAGAAAAATAGCAGGCCTGACACTGAATTCATAATACATCCTCTATGCATGCTGACTCAATCAAGTGGGTCTGGGAAATATCTTATTTTCTGTGATAATTTATGAGCTTTAGGAATTTATTATACCTTCCATAGGAGCATGCTTTGCAGCACTTCACATGATATTTTGCCTACAAGTAAAATCCTCAATATATCCAGTAACCAGTTTCCATGTACTGTACAGAGATGTAGTTTATGCATAAATCTCATTATTTCATTGAATGCTTCTGAGCAAGAAAGAAGACTTTTTGGGGGAAGACTAAATGCAGATAACTGCAGATGCAGTGCAATGTATCAAAAGTGAACATTGATTCATCAAGAGTGAATCATGCCTGACTAATCCAGTGGCCATCTACAGCAGGACACGCCCCTCAGAGCATTTTTCTTTAAATCTCAGAGCAAACAGGGTACCCTTGCCTAAGTGAAATCAAGGCACACATGCACTTGATGTGAACTCTGATATTAGAAATCATTAATTATTTCATAAATTATTCATGGGAATTATTTCTTCTTTCATACAGCACTGGATATGACCTGCAATCTGGGTTATAAATATTAAACCATATATTTTGGAAATTGTAATGGCATACTGCTAATTAGCAGTTCCAGCTACAGTCACATTTTCTTGCAGGCACTTCTGTGGAGGGAAGGAGGATAAGACTAGTGATATAAAAATTTTGAACTGCAGCGTCCAGCTTTTGCATTCTGGTTACTTATTGCTCTCTTGATTTATGTGAAATGTAATAATGTATAAAATTAGTAAATGCAGGAAATGAGAAGGTATTAGCAAAATTGTCCACCGCTGATCAAAACTGGGTCCAAGTTTATTAAACACTCTTGTTTTAAAATATTTTCCAATGCAAATCGTTCCCAATATTTAAAAATAAGTAAATGGATAAATAAAGCAGGTCCAGTATTGTCAGTGATTAATTCTTCCCTTCCCTTCCCTTCCCTTCCCTTCCCTTCCCTTCCCTTCCCCTTCACAGAACTTCCCTCGCTCTGCTCATTGCATACTGGTCAATTAACTAGTATGTCACAAATAATCCAGAAACAGGTTTAGATTTTATTTCAATGTCTAGAGGTATCATTTTGATTAAATCAGCCTCTGAGACACATAACTTGTACAAGCTAATTACCTTTGATTGCAACACAGCATCACATAAATTACAAAATTAAACTAAGAATGCTTCCCATGTTCAGTACTACAAGATAAAATTTGATGCAGAAATAAGATCAATAATGAACCAATTGGATTTTGATCAAAACTGGTTTGTTTTTACCTAAAACTTCATTTCATTTCTAATACCTAATTTATTCTGCATGATAAGTCATTTTGGCACATACAGATGCAGCATTTAGTTATTGTGTTCTAAATACTTTTAAATCAAAATTGTTTAAAAAGTCCAAAGTCTTCTAAGCGCAGATAAATTTGCAGCAAGTCTATCTGAAGCATCTAGTACTCTCATCCTCAATAAGATTCACATAAAAATATACAGTTATTAAATGGGCTTGAGCACTCCAGTTTACAAAGAATAAAATAGAAGTAACTGACTCAGAGGCTGGTATGAGATTTAGAGATGCCAATAATTTTTGGGTTTCTACACAGAGACCCTGGTTTCTCTTTGGCACATAAAGGGAGAAATTATTTATATGTTTGTGTAGCATGGAGGAATTTAGGACTTTTGTTTGCTCTCAGCACTTTTGAAAATACACATACATTATTACTTGAGGTCATAAACCAATCAACTTTGGAAAGATTAGCAAGACATTTCATTCTGTAACAGTAGCTACCCTATGTCTGCTGTTCCACTGACACCAATTTTTCAACATGAAAAAAAAAGTAGCAGGGAAGATTTTCATTTTTTCCAGCTCCCACACCAACTTCAATGAAAGCAAAGCACTGGGTAAATAAAACAACATTAGCTGCTATCAGATTTATGGGATGATGCAGTATTCTTCACAGATTGCAGCACCAAACTGACAAGAAAGGGCATTGTCCACTGGGTTTGGAGTCAATCCTGTGCTTAAAAACTAGTCTTCAACTTCCATCCAGGATCTCTTGTCATAATAGATGACACAGCATAGCCTGTTTTACCTTCTTTTAATCTATTAATGTCCTTCTCATTTCTGCATCAGGATATTATGGCAGCATTGCAAGTCTTGGCAGATAGGAAAAAAAAAACCTTTTTTAATTAACACTCAAATTCCTCTAAGTGTAACCTAGTATCAAGCAGCATGTATTTTTTAAGCCTGAAACAGAGATGTAATGTGTTACTAATAACATTTCAGGTACTCATTTTTTTTTTGCAAGCATAACATTTTTTTCCTCTTTAAGAAATAAGGAAATAGAAATAACTGACTTGATCTGGAACTAAAATGAAGGAAGGAAGGAAGGAAGGAAGGAAGGAAGGAAGGAAGGAAGGAA
>QUSF01000013.1:3040093-3141090 GCA_003676055.1 Chloebia gouldiae | reverse complement strand
GGAAGGAAGGAAGGAAGGAAGGAAGGAAGGAAGGAAGGAAGGAAGGATCTATTTCCTCTGTTTGAGTTGATCTTCTACTATATCTTTTGTTCATTTTTCCTCTTACCTGAGCTCTCTACCTGGGTAATTTAGAACTGGAAGTTTTCCACTTTTGCCTCTCAACATTACCAGAATCAGACTTGCAGTGGTCTGGATCTAAAGCATTGATTTAGACACCATGTTAAATAGATGTAACAACCAATCCAACTGTATTTAGAAAGTTATTAGACTGTTTCCTATATTAACATATGCACACATAAATTATTTTTTATTTCATGGCCAGCAAAATGAGAAGTTTATAAATCACATTTATTAGACATTTCTATAGCCTCAAGTTGATGGGCACAAATTCAATTTTATGTTAACTTGCTTGAGCAGTTAGCTCACAATTAAGATCTTGAAGAATTAGACTGGTGGTAATAACAATATATGAGAATTTGATCTAAATCTTGGGATTTAACAGCGGTCTGTGAATGAGTTTGTATGCAGCTTATCACCACTGGAAACCAGCTCAATATAGTAAAACCAGATCAGAAGGAAAAATTAGTTAGACACTGGATAAATGAAACATTTTTTACTTTCCTATTTATTCATGCAGTTTTTAATCTACTGCATTTCAGTTAGAAATTCTCTGCTTCACAAAACAATTAAAAAAACACTCCTACATATATTGAGTACCTTAAACATCCTTGCAGACTGTGAATTAACCTAAAGAGACTAAATGAGGAAGTCTTTGTTATTGCAGCTGTGATTGTTTTATGATCCAGCATTAAAATATTCAGATTAGTGACTAAAGACAGAAATACAGAAATGTTTGTCAGAAAAAAAGAACAACTTTGACGTTCAATGTTTCCCTTTCTAAGTCCCCTTTTTAATTGAAGGCAATGTTTTTGGACATCTTACAAGTAAGAAAAGTGTATTTTAATTCTAAGAATGAACAGTTGATAATAAGGCACAAATAAAAGTATGCATTTAAAAATGTACATAAACCTTGATCCACAATATACTCCCATTATTCTCTGTTCTTGGGTTAACTCACAAATATAGCATTAAAAAAAAAGTCCCTAAATATAACTTTGTTCTGGAATTTTTTTTCTTTCCTACTGCAGCACAATTGTGGGTCTCTGATTGACACATTGATTTATTCCCAGCAAGGGTCCTATAATTAATGTGACCTTTTGATAAGGTGGGAGATATGGGGTGAGACAAGTGCTCTCAGGAGAGCTATTAGCAACTTCTGAGCAATTGCTAATGTTAGAGAGTTATCTTTTTTAATACAGTTTGGAAGATAATTGACAAACCATGATAATGACTAGTATAGGGAAGGAAGGATGGTATAAAAGAGGTACAAGAACTGCTAATTACTCAAAATGAGGTGAGATTTCGCCAGTGGTAAACTGTGCATTTCGGGCTATGGGCTATTGCAATTAGCAACTCCAATAAAGTGGAAAGAAAGAAATAGTAGGTCTACATGGGTCAGAAAGAAGAAAAAATAGTAAATAACTTTATCTATCTTAAGAAGCCTTAATTCTCTGCCTTTATATAGGATAGCAGGTGGTTTTATTTCTTCTCATCAGATGGTACTTGTACCAAGGGAGATTTCTCATTTCCCTTCCCATCTGGTTCTGCACAAAATGATAAAACATAATACTAAGATGACAAAGTCCCACTAATGTTATTTGAACATTAGTTGTGTAACTAACCTTTTATTTCATAATCAGGATCCAGTAACCCATCATGACAACAAAACAAAAATTTGCATTATGATCATTTTTGAAACAAAGGGTAATAATAAATTGATCTATCAATAATGAAACTCTGTGATTTTGCATTCAGAAGGATAAGGCAATAAAAATGAAAGTATATATTTAATGTATGTATATATACATATTTGAAAACATTTTGTTTATTATTAGAATCAACATTTTTTTTATGATTATATTCATCTACAGTGTGAATTATCTCAGTGTGTGCAGAACACAGAACAGCAGAAAAACCTGTAGGAGCCTAAGTGAAATGCAAGCAAATGGAGAAAAATGTGAGAAGACTCGTTCCAAACCTGAATGAAACTGTATGATTCTAGCTGGGACTAAATTGATCATCTAAAAAAAAACCAAAAAATCTTCCACCCTTCATTGTGCATGGCTTTTTGAATGTTTGACTACCTGTACAGAGTTTATTATTTCTCATTTGCATGTTACAGTCTAGACCCCAAAGGAAATCATTGGACAAAACTTGTCTTTTTGGTTTAACACATCATGATAAAATTATGAGACTGAGGGAACAGCAGAATTTTCCACCATTTATTCAACACTAACTTTGCCAGAAGTACTGAGTAGCCAATATCAAGAGGCAGTAGATTGATTATACACCAAAAACTATCTGGGAAAAAATTATTTTGAGCAGTGAGGCTTTATGGAGTTGTATGCAAAACTTAGCCAAAAGAGGATGAAGTAAGGAAAATGTAATGGCTGATAATACATCACTGGACAGAATAAAGTCTGGATAATTTCAGCATCCATGAAGGAAGAGTGATTCATAAGAGTCTCTGATTAATACTTTCATTTTGAAATTATTTGGCAGACTGCACTGAATTTCTGCCATTTCAGAAAATTAAAACTGAAGTCATTCTCATAAGTTAAAACTAGCTGTACAGAAAAAAATTAGTATTTCTCCGTAAGGCATAATTTTACTCTTCAATATTTTATCTAGGGATTTTAGACCTTGTGCATTTGTTTTTACTTACTGTCACCTTTTCTTTTTACTGAAACACTTTTGAAAAACACAGCTGTCATGATGAAAATAATAAGGACAGAAAGAGTGAATGGAAAAAAAGACAGCACAATTATTGTGAAATTATTGATTTCTAAAAATCTCAACCTGAGCCTTTCACAATCTTCTATAACAAGGTCTTTTAATAATCCTGTTTTTAGCCCACCTCAACACCTTTCTATCCCAACACAATCTCCTTTTCTTGAGGTCTTATTTAGAGAAAGTAAGGCTGCATCCATCAACACTAACACAAACTGGTAGCTCCAATTCCAGCCCTCTGCAACAGGTAAGGTATTTATCAATTGATTATGGAGGCGTCAGCTTTGCACCCAGAATACTAAGCTAAAGAAATGTAACAACAGGCAAGATTTTGAGGAGAACAGCTAAGAAATCTATCAAGGATGTGATCTTCTACCTTTGTGCAAAATCACAGAGATGACTGAATCTATGTACCGACATCAGGCAGATACAGGTGAGCACAATAAAACACTCTACCTGCCTTGAGAGCAGAAAATTAGCATCAGTGCTTCCAAGAAGCCTTTCTCACTTCGAGCAGAACATGAAGTGGTCATGTGCCATGTGTATCATTATTCCTTTTAACTGCTAGTCAGCATTGCATGCTGGAATGCTGCATCCTAATGCAGCACCAGAGATGGGATCAGTAGATGGCAAAATGCCAAATTCAGACAGAAAATTGGTCTGCCAGCAGTTGTGTCATGCATGTCCTTTGCAAGCAAAGACAAATGTCAGTCTGTGGCAGGAAAAACCTGTGAAACAAAACTGTGATTTTCTGAATTTTCTATGTCTCACCTCAGTTTCTCTTCTGCCTCCTCATCAGTAGTTCCTTTCCTTGAGAAATTTTAGGGAATTTTATTTTAAAGCAAGGGAAAAAATGTTATCAGTCCTTACTTATCACCACATGAATGCCTGAACATATTTTCATCACATGCTAGTTTTTCAGTAGAAAGCTAGCACATACTTCCCAAGTGGACCTAGATTTTTTTCTTAGTTTATCAATACTGAATTCCATTTTACATGTCAATAAATTAAACTAATTTTTCCTGTGTCACATCTTTCTAACCACTTATGGTGAGTTGTAAGAGATCTCACTGTATTTATCTTGACCCACAGGCTTTTCCATCTTATTTCTCCCTCAGTGCTGTTGGGGGTGGGCAGAGGAAGACAGAGCAGCTGGATGAGCATCTGGCAGCCAGCTAAGATAAACCTACTACATTAACTAAAAATTATGTGAACACATACCCAAATGTGTATGAATAGGTATTCAAACATCACTATTTTTAGATGCTTTCCTTCTTTTTTTTTTTTTTTTCTCCTGTGTGGAATGCTTATTTGGTGCATATTGCATTTATACGACAATCTTTCTTGGACCTTTCCCCCCTTCATTTTTCTCTGAGATGAGCCTCATTCAGGTAATTCTTCCTTTTCCCAAAACATATTAAAGTTTCACCCTCTGCTCTATAAGAATACTAAGAAGGAGGGGATGGTGAACACCTCTGCTAAACTCAGCAAGCTGATGCAATGTGCACAGAGAGCAGCTGGAGCCACAAATGGTGAACAGTTAGCATGAGCTTCAGAGACCTTGATGTATGTGCTCCAGATCAGTCATCACTCATGGACACCGAAAAGGGTCCAAACCACCAAAATATAAATCAATGCATAACAGCAGTAAACAACTGCTAATGTATCACCAGTGGCTCCTGGAGTCTTGCAGAGAACAAATCACAGAGACATTATATGTTGCAGCAGAAACCACTGCGTGAAACAAAGTTGTGCCTGTTAGCAGGCACATGTACATGTGCTGTATTAATAAAGGGGAGGGAGCTTGTTTCTTCTTTAATGCTTTAATTACTTTGCTTTCAAGATGAGCTTTTGCAGGGCATAAAGTCTGCATCACTTGATATTTATCATGCTGCATTAAATGTATGTATGCCCATTAATTATATACATGTATTAAACATATATACACAAGCGTTAGTGAAATAACATGTCTAGATGAGGCCTACAAGCGTCCTGCCTACAATGTAAACCAAACCAAACTGAACCAAAACAAAGGAAAGATAGGGCAAAGACAAGAAAACAAAGTTTTAAGAGGAACAGTAGTGTGTGTCACTGGTGCTCATTAGTACTGCTGAGGACTGTCCTGCCAGCACATCCATTTTGCTGTCGGCATTCCTGTGCTGCGGCTGCAGCCGGCTCGGAGCTGGCTGGGGACTCCTTGGGCTGTGCTCTGCTGCACAGTGTGGACTGCTAATTCACATTTCCTAATAAGTGCTAGCCTACTAATAACCACTCCTGCAATAGTTCCAGAGCAAGCAGTGCACAGCCATTCTGCAATATGCTTCCTCCCAATTTACCCCATGGCACTCTTAGATGTATCAAAATGCAGTCAGAGCAGAATAACAGAACATACTGGAAAAGAGGGAAAGATAAAGATTAGGAAAATTTGGGGTTAATTTTTTCTCAGCAGTTTCTTCCTCTGCCTTAAATGTTTATTTGCAAAAATTACATTGCATTATATTTGGGTGAGGACTTTCACCAATAAAAATATCCCACTGAATACTGAGCAAAATTAAAATACACGACAGCAAAAGAGGACAGATGAATAAACCAAAAGAAACCAACTCCTGATCCTTAACTAAATTCATGATTCTTGAATCCACAACAATTATGTTATCGTGCTAACACCTTTGTCATTTGTAGTAATGAGAAAACTGCTCTGTTTAAAGATCATGAGACATGCATTACAAATGTATGAGAATAAAATTCCTAGGGGATTAATGATTTTAGTTCCTAGTATGCAACACAATTAAAAGGTATTCTCTAGAAATGGGAGACTCACCCTTTAAAAAAAAGGGCAAGAAAGAAAAAACAAAAGTAAACTAAAAGTATTCAGCTGCAGAAATTAAGGTTTAAAGCTTTTATGTAAAAGACTATAGATTTCTGTCTTGGATAGTGTAATTCAAATGCAAGGAAAGTGTGAGATGGAAAGAGAGCTCATCAGAGTTCTATTCCTCCCCGTCCTGCCAAGAATATCAACATCTCCTTTAAAAGTATTTGCTTATTCTTAAAAGGCCTTGCACATCAGTAGCAGTATTAAAATCTTTAAGATTGAGAGAAAAACATGCAGAGTCAAGAGGAAATAGAAGAATATCATTTGATAATTGCTTGTCACTTCTAGAATACTTTCAAATAGTAAAGGGAAGGGAAATGCATTAGGCTCCCAGAATTGTAGGATATATCAATGAGTTTTTTACACAAGCTTTTTTCCATTCATAATGAGTAACATACCAATTTCTATGTCTGAAATGCCAGCAGCAAACGGTTCTATTTTATTCTGTTCTTTTATTATTGTAAAAAAACCGAAAAGGGGTTGAAAGCGGACGAGATCACAGAAGAATGTCAAAGGTTTTAATAGGCTGAGATAATACGGAAAAAAAAAAAAAAGACTTGACAGCATATGATAAGGAAGAGGGTAAAAACCAACAAAAAATGCATAAAATCTACCTCTACTTACAGTTAAGGGCTACAGCTCTGTTATAAGCACCTGAGCAGCCTGTCCCTCATCTGTGAAACACTGTACAGAGCTTCAGAGACTAAAGCATTAGGAAATTTTCAGTGGAGGATTGCTACCTCACAGCACATAAAGACCCCTAGAAGGAAAACGTAGGATTTGAAAGGAGAAGACAGAAAGGAGTAGGATGTTTGAATCTTTTGCTTTGTAGGTAGGGAACATTCAAAGCCTCCTTACACATGTACAGTCATGAGCCTTTCACACCAGCATCAAGAGAAAAAATCTTAAACTGTTACTCATTTGCAGCAAAACTTATTCAGGGCTCATTTTGAAGTCTTTTCAAAGTATCTTGCTCCAACAGACTTCACATTTCAGACATGAAAGCTCTGTCTTTTCTCCCCCCTTGCAATCATGTATTTGAAAAGGCTGTCACCACCTGGGTATATTGCTCTCCCTCCCACACCTTTCTGCTCTAATGAACTTATAAATGCATCACTGAGAAACAAGTGCTGTGATGTCAGGCTGATATCTTGAATAGAGTGGAGAAGATATCTTAGCGTCTTTAAAAGAGAGATGTCATTGCTCCTCCCAGATCTCATCACCTCACAACTTGTGGCAGGATGTGCAAAGTCCAAAATTAAAGTGGTTACTAACACAAAAGTTACTCTGAAACACAAATACAGGCAAATTCCACTTTCTGAGAACATCCTTAAACACTTTCCTGGCAAGCCTAGAAAAACTCTATGACATATTCTCCTTTGTACTCAGTATAAACAGATTCTTCTGCTAGCAGTAAAGACTGGGGCTAGAAAGGGACTTTGTTGATGGGAAATGAGCATGTGTAGGCAGGAATGCATTCCAACTCACAGTGTCTCCTGTGTCACTTAGACATTTTTAGCTAGCTGTATTCAGGAGGCAGGGTTAGTAGGTCAGGCTTAATAATGTGGCACATAATTAGGAACAGTTAAGGTTATATTAGAGAATTCCTCTTCATAGGAATATGACCCTCTAATTACATTCTCACTTGAATGAATTTTAAGAAAAATATTTTCTGTATTCTAGTACATACCTATATAATACTGTGTTCTGATTCATTAAAAAGTACTGTGTTAGCTCTTGGCATAGAACCATGCAATTCTTTCAGCTTAAAAAAAAAAAAGATGGCTATGAAACAAAACTTGGCTTAAAAGGATCTGGATGCAGCAGAAGGTTGCAGTTCAAATATATGGAAATTCTAGGGTTACAGTACTTGTTAAGGAATTAATTTACAATCCAGAACAAGAAAGACAAACACAAAACCCATCTTGGTTTACTTGCACGCCCCATGCTATTGAAGAAGTAGTGAAGAATGCATGCAGAGACAGCTGAGCCACCTGTTTACCAGCCAGCCAGCTAAAGCTCATCCAGCCTACCAGCAACACATGGCACTGTGACCACATTAGTATTTCTTTGGAACAAAACTACAGAGTTCATTGCACTACATGGACATGCTGGCTTTGATATCTGCTGTTTTGAAATGACTTCTAATCTCATTATAAACACTGGTGTGCCACACTGGATATGTCACTGAAACACACAGCAACAAAAGCATTCAAGACACCACAGCAGAACAAAATGCACCTGCTTTTGGCTAACTCTGTCCAGTTTTTGCTTATTTCTTGTAATGTTCTCTCCCTGCCCTCTTAAATTCTGTTCTTGTTTACAATCTCTGAGACTTTCTAGGCAATCTGAGAGACTCTCAGAATGCATGTAGGTTAGCTTCCTAATCAGGGAATAGACAACCTTACCAGAGGGTATGGGATGTAATGGTCACCAGCACAAGTGAGCTGATGGGTGACATCAAGACTAGGTCAACACTGCTTGTGCTGCAGTTGTCATGCATTGGTGGAGTTCACAGTCTTGAGAAATATGGGTCAGGTGAAAAGTAAAGTCAGGAATCTGAATTTTAAGAAAGCAAAATTTGAGCTATTTAAGGAGTTAGTCAATATGACCCTCAGGGAAACTGCCCTCAGGGAAAAGGAAGAAGAGAAGAGCTGGCAAACCTTTAAGGATTCTTTCTATAAGGTGGAAGAGCTCCTCATCTTCACAAGTAAGAAATCAAGAAAAGACAAAAGGTTATTATGGTTAAATTGAGACCTCCTAGTTGAACTAAAGGGCAATAGGGAAATGCACAGACATTGTTGACACAGGAAGCAATTGACACAGAGACAGTTGAAGCAGGAACTTGTATCCCACGAATAATATAGGGATGCTGCCCAGATGTGTATGGATGGACTCAGGAAGGATATGGTGCAGCTGACGCTGAGCTTAACGCAAGGGATGCAGAGAATTGTAATAATGGCTCCTACAGAAGCCATGGAACACATCTTTCAAACTTGTAACAATGGAGGAGAAGAAGCCTGAGGTACTCAAACTTTTTGCCTCAGTCTTCACTGGAAATCTTTTTGCCCACACCTCTGAGGTGGATAGACTTCAAGACAGAGACTGAGGGAGCAAAGACCCTCTGACACTAATGACACATTAGATTTGAAGCCACCTCAGAAACCTTCTGTTCTCTGACTAAGAAGAAATAGGCAAGTATCAACCATCAGCCCACAATATACGAAATATTGCAGATATTATTCATATCAGAGATTAATCCTTTTCAGGGTCCCAATGGAATATTGCCTGAGAAGATTTACTGACAGATTATCGAGTGCTAAGGTGAGAGAAATAGTAAGTGTCAAACAGAAAGAGGATGAGAAGGAATAATCTAGCACCCCTCATTATTTCTAGAGGTTGATGATGATCTTAAAAGTATAGGGCAGATAAATAACAGCATTGTATTGAAAAATACTAGCTCCTCTGAGAACTAAGTGCTTAGATATTACCTCATAACAGTGATTTCCATTTCTGATCAATCAACAATTTTAGCCCTCATTATCTGTTCACTACATTTTTCTAATATGTGATTTTCTACTTTTATATGTGCTCTGACCCTTATAAGATCTTTCCATAAATACAATTACCAGTCCTTCTACAAACCTCTCCATGAAAACTTTTCTTAGTGTAAAGATTATAAAGATGTTAGTAATGGCTAAACAGGTGGTTTCAGATGAGCATACAAATATTCTCTTTTTCATTTTTTGTTTGTCCATGTGTGACTTTCAAAATTTCTTGTGGTAAAGATAATCTTTGAGACAGTTTGCAGACTCTTTAGCACAGTGGAAACACAATCTCCAGGCTAGAGAAGCTAGGAAACTTTGCAAGTGATAACCACCATCACAGTAGTAGGCACTGCTGGGTCAAGGTTCTGGCCTCAGTTGGAGCCAGTTAGGCTGCAGAAGGTACATGACATCAGCTGGATGTCAGATACCACACATTATCACCCCACCCTCTGTAAACACTGCTAGAGGTAATCAGTAAATCTCTGCATAATGATTTTGTTTCTCTTTTCTTTGAAACTAGTTATCTTACTACTACTGCTCCAATTAGATAATCAATAAACAAAACTGATAAGATTCTTTTTTCCTACTAAAGATTAGAAATGACTAATTCTAGTAAGATTTACCTTATTGGAAGTACTAAGCCTCAAACAGCTGGAAATATACATATATTTTTTAAAATATAAATCAATCTGATAGCATTCATAACCTTTGTAGCAGACATTCAATCAGTACTGTTTGAAGAGATTTGCCACCTGAGGATCTGGCTCTATTGTTGTATTCTGATTTTCTTCCACAGTGTCAACAGCTGAATAAAATGATGAGGAGGGTTAGAA
Source organism: Chloebia gouldiae (assembly GCA_003676055.1). Classification (NCBI taxonomy): domain Eukaryota; kingdom Metazoa; phylum Chordata; class Aves; order Passeriformes; family Passeridae; genus Chloebia; species Chloebia gouldiae. Next base: position 3,130,987 of record QUSF01000013.1, on the reverse strand, counting down.
CCAAACAGTTTTAATATCAAACCCTGCTGATCTAAGTGAGGGTTTATTGGTTTAACTTGAATGAAAAAGCCAGTTACCCTCTTAAACTCTGCAGTGAATTTGCAGATATAGCAATCCCAAGCAATAAAGATTATAAAAAGGAACTCAAATGAAAATAATATCACATCATTAGATCTTTAGGTATTAAGTTAATTAGTCTTCAACTCATAGTAACTATAATACAACCATACAGCTCTGCTGCAATGGTTTAATTAAACCAAATACCCACTAGATTTGAAGTCTTAAAAAAGACTTCAAGGCCATAAATATTCAAACTCTAAAAAAATAATAAAACACAGGTGGACAGTAGTTCAACTCGAAAAGGAGGACACAGGAGAAAGAAGTGACCAATTTTCTGCATCTCTAACCTATAGGACATGGAAAAGTAGCTATGTCTGAAGATGCTAAGTCAATTTATGATCTTGCCTTACTACCAGATTCCACAAGAATAATTTCTGCACACTTTTTTAGAACATGAAGAAATTTTTAATAAAAATACAGCAAATCAAAACCTCACTAATATCCAGAGAAGTGAAAAAATGAAATTACAACCTTCTAACAGTGAATGTCTTGCTCACTGTGATTAACTGTGTAGTCAACATTTTTCAGCCTTTTAAACAGCACAATCCTTTCGCTGTCTTTCCTAGAAAGAGATAAAAAACAATATAAATTAAATAACAATTTCATTTCCAGCTAGCCAGGCTGAAAGATAACTTGAGACTTCTTAGACTAAGACAGCAAAAAAAGCAGGCAACTATGGAAGTGGCACAAGTTGGAACTGGGAAGCTTGCTTTAAGTATATCGATCAAAAGAGATGTGGCAGCTACAGGGCACAGGCTATTATCTTTTACAGTCTGTTTTGTTTGTTCTTTTAATAGCAAGTGGATAAAAATCCCACTTATAAGCTCCCATATGTTCAGCCAGAGCAGAGAAATATGCAGCATATTGATCTATTTCTGACAATGAGACTTTTATTCTCTACCAAATTCTTACACATTATCCAACTGTTATGAGATCTTGCAGATACCTAGAGTGATACTTCAGACACAGTCATACAGAACTATATATATATGAGTATAAAGAGTAATATTAATGAACATATAAGTGCCAAAACCTCTAAGTTTGACTTGAAAGTAATTTCCAGGTAGCACACAAAGAGAATTCTCTCCATGCAGTCAGATTTCTTTTTATTACTACCACCAGGAATTTCCAGCTTATACCTGTAGCTTGTGGAAATTGAGCTAAAATGATAAATGATCTATTTCAAAATGTTAAAAATATTGACATGTATGATAAACATATCCACTCAACCTCCTAACACTTTTAATACTATACCCCGGAATTGTCATGTATTCTTTATACAAACCAGTGGCAGGATGTATATGTCACCAGATTACATATGTTCATCTTTCTTAGTATTTTATCAAATAAATTTTCTCAGTACATGGTTTTGAATGCTTTTCTTTGGGTTTTGTTTGTTTGTTTATTTTGTTGGTTGGGTACTTTGGCTTGGTTTTTTGGGAGTGGAGTGGGGTGTGTTTTTTTTTATACTAGTATTATTTTTTTATAAACCTTACTACATATTTTGTCAATTCTGCAACTCAGTCTTTGGAACTACAACAAAATTAATAACTTTCTATGGAGGTGTAGATCTCTATTCAGGTAGAGATTAGGTGCATATTTATGAGACAATTGTGTGCTGTACTTTCTTGTATTGGCTTGTAAAGGAAGCACTACAAAGGTAGAAATTAAAAGACTGTAACCATTTTGAAGGAATTATTGTATGAAGAAGGACAGAAAACATACCAGACTACTCAGTCTGCATTTCATCTTACAGTTTGGACTTTGGATGTTTACTTTAACTTTTTCACAAAGACTACATTTCTGTACCTGCTAGCTGCACATGGACCTAGTTAGAAAAAGATATCTTGCCTGTGCATCAATCTATTTTTTTTGTTTGATTTTCTTTTTTTTAACAAATTTTAAAAACATTGTACAGTCTATACAAGGGATATTACTCTTAGGAAAATCACTGGATGCTTTTGTTGCCTTAAGAGTGTGCTTAATAATTAAGTTTAAAATTAATGACATTCACAGCTGCATACCCTTCTATAAAAAGTAACATTTATTAAAAAAAATTAACAATGCAAATGGTCTGTATTCTTCTAGTGCTGTTTTCTGGGAAACTTCTTTTTTTTTTTTTATTTTTAAGTATGCTGTCGTTTTGCTTCACTTTTCCAGACTCCTTTTGTCCACCTCTCCCTAAATACCTTCTTTAGAAAAGAAGACAAGGAAAGGCAGATATTGACATCCAGTATTACAAAAAACATTGTCAATTCAGTCCTCCTAGTATACAGAAAACCAGTCTTCATTCCTCCTAATTGCTTCTCATGTAGTAGTTGACAAAAATATTTGAATATTTTTTCTCCAAAGTCACAAAAATTCCTCTTGCTTTTTTTAAATGAAATTTAAGACAAAAAGAATACTTTTCATTTCTTATCCAGAACTTCAAATTACGAGGATAAGAAGCAAGGAGAAATTCATTATGTTTAACTACTAAGAGAAGTCAGTACTGCATGTAGACTCCAGTTCTGCATGCTGATGAATACTTCATCAGAAGAATTATCACTTAGCAAGATGGTGAAGGCAATATATCAATTATCAAAAATATCTGTATTCTAATCTCGTGCTTTGCATTATTTAACATTTTCTGACACAAAATATATCTTAACTGCCTTTTCTATTCTGTGGCCATTAATTCCCTGATGTAGAACACAAATGCCAATGACATAGCAAAACACTGCTGAGATTAAGATTTAAATGAAAATCAATGTTTCAGCTGGCAGAAAACTAGCCTCTCTGACTTGCTGAATGGCAAGACTAAAAATACAGCCCATGGTTCTGTTTCATGTACAAAATTTTTCTTTTTCCAGATGAAGATCTTATGAGTTGAAAAAGGGTGGGGGGGGGGAAAGAGACATGAAACTTGTTTTCAGTTTTACTGAAAGGTTAGAACATCTCTCGGTCAAGCATCACTCACATTACTACCTGACAAATTACTTTTGCTGAAACTAAGTTTGCACATAATAACTTATTCAAGCCTCTCTTTTCTTCTTCTCTGAATGTTATTTGGATGTTAAATGGAGGAATTTGTTCTTGCATTCTGGTTAACATCCTGGGAATAACTATAAAACTGTAATTATTTTAACTAGCTAAAAATCTTACAAATCTCCATGACTGTTACTCCAATTTTTACATGCGTGATATGACACTTTCTTCACTGCAAAGTGGAAATAGCAAATTTTTTATTAGCTTGTAAGAGTTTTGGACTCTATGGTTGAAAACCCCGCAATAAATGAGATGTGCATGACCCATCTCCAAAATCTGCAGAAACCTCCTTGTAAAATCCCTGACTGTAGATGACCTCTTGCATTTGTAAGAGTTGTGTTGGAGTTTGCTTGGTAAAATGGTGCAAAGTTCTCTATACCTACATATGAGAATTTCTTCTCCCTTTAAATTGAGGAAAAAAACCCCCAAACTTCATTAGATATCTGTAGATGAAGCCTTTGAGACATAACTGAGATAATTTAAGATAAAATCTAGCAGTATGAATTGGAATGCACACTACACTGGTATAGGAACACCCATGACTATCAAATATGGTCAGTCAGGACAAGTGGCACTAATTTTAATGCTGTTAAAGTTCCTCCCCTTCTGATTTACTCTTTATCACTTTGTGTCCAGGGGCAAATAGAAATTATACTTCATGAATGCACACTGCAAGCTGAAATATTAGGTTAATTGGAGGTTAGACTAACATGAAACAGCTTTCTGTAAGAGTATAACATCAAACTGTACCATGCTACCTCTGAATGTAGCCTGTGGCATAAATGAGGTCTTTAATTAAAAAGCCACTTGACCAGATATGTGAATGAGTTAACTTCTAGCAGACCACAGAGAATGTGGATGTTTTGGCACCAGTTTAAACTTTCAGACATAAAAATCTGATGTTGAAACCCTGGATATTTCTTTTTAAAAAGACAAAGATTTCCAGCCCTGCTTGAGGCATTACAATGATGCTATGAAAAATTTATACAGTATTGTAGACATGCACAGGAAACAGTTGATTTAGACCTCCAAAAACTTCCAAAGGCTTATCCCAAGCACTGTCTCCAAGCTTCCACTGCTGCTTTTCCTTCTTTATGTGAGACAGAGGCACATGTAAACCAGGAAGAGAAGTAAGTTTCTGTGTCAAATCCAACCACAAATTCCAAGATCAACTTAAAAGTAGTGCATCCTGAAACACAGATGTAGTTCTGAAAAGATTTGCCCTGGGATGCTATGCTGGAATGTCCTATGAACATGGGCTCCAAATATTTCGCTTTGAATTAAAGTTTGAGTGAATTTCAGTTTATACTTTCCCATTCTAAAAATAATTTCTCCTTGCTTTCTTCTTGTGTAATGTATTTAATCATAGTGAAATTTGCATTAAAAACAGTGAAAAAAATCTGGTTTATTTGCTTTCAAACAATTTCAGTTGTTGAGTCAGGATGACATCACTGGTTTAAGCAGAACTTAGGGTACAGACTGCTGACTCTCTCACTTTGCAGGTAAAATTATATGGATTCAGCAGAATTAAATCCTGCACGAACACATTGCCCCAAGAATCATTAAATTTCCCTCCATCCTCTAAGTTTTGTAAGCAGTAGTACAAGTAGTACAAGTACTACAAGTACTTGTACAAGTACAAGTAGTACAAGTGATTTTAAATATGCAAAGACTGTTTTATCCTTCCCAAACATATGACAGCATATATCAAAAAGTTTATATATATATATATATTCATAAACACCATTAGGGAACAAAGTGCTTTTCCATAAACAGCATACAGAAAGTACACATTAAATTAATCCTGACCTAAGAAAATCACAAGCAAAAATTCCCTCAAACATTCTGATGCATTGTCCTATGCAGATCTTCTTGCACAAAAATTGCATTGAAGTTCCATAATTTTTAATAAAGTAATACAGGTGACACATCAATAAAATATTGAGCTAAATGTGAAAGACAGACTTATAAATAAATTCAGATGTTTATGTACTCACAGCTAACTAGAGAGATACTTGCCATAGATATTATTAGGGAAAAAAAAAACCTCTATGGTTTTGTGATCATACAAAAGGAATGAGAGGAAAGGTTGAATTTCTTTACTGAAGGAGTGGTTCAGCATTGAAGCAGGTTTCCCAATGGAGTCACTCTCCTTGGAAGTGTTCTAAAAATGGCAGTCCTGGCATTTAGTGCTATGGTTTAGTGTGATTGGGGATATTCAAAGGCTGGACTTGATGATCTGGGAGGACTTTTCCAACCTTACTGACTCTATGATAAAAAGCACTTCTAGGAATTATTCTGTTAACACTGATATGAGTTCATTTTAAACTATTGTCTTTATGAATACAAAAAACTCTCTTTCTACAGTGAAGCAGTAACTTTTTATTTTTACATTTTGTTGCATTGAAAATTTACTTTGTCTGTAAAGAATTTGTTTATTTTATTTCCATTACACTACATGGGAGAAGATGAAGTCAGTTAAAGAATTTTTTTACTCTTCTTTTTATGTGTACTATGAGTGGGTTTATTGAATGAATCAACTCAGCTTCCTGGAATGTGCTTCCTTATGTAGTCAAGTTTTGATAAATCTCTCACAAGGCAGCTCATTAAGAACAGCTGTCTTTATGTATTGTCCTTGGAAAAAATGCTATATTGAAATAGAAGATTTCTAAATAACAAAGATGGGCACTTAAAATAATTCCAGTGTGTGAAATTTGCACCACTATTTTATTTCTTGTCAGTAATAACAGGAGGTGTAGTGATGAGGAAAAAATAAGATTAATTTCAAGGTTTGTTTACATAAGAATTTATTCTCATATCCTCATGTTCACTCATTCATACATATTTCTCTTTATTTTCTGCCTTTACTATTTTATTTCCAGGCCCCACAAAATAAAAAACTCTAGTAACTTTTGAAAGGAAAGTCACCATCTTTCAGTTAGGAATCATGTGATTTCCCACACTAAGTCCATCTCTCTGGTGTCAGAGATAAGGCCCATTATGCAGTTGCAATTATCCCAATTGTTAATGAAAATACTGCCTCCAAATTAAAAAAATCAGAAGGTATTCCAACTCCTTTCTAGACCACATTTCAAATGTTAACATTATTTCCAATATTGTTTTCTACTGTGTTTCTAAAATACTAGTGTTTTCGAGTTTTTAAGCTCATTGGCTTTAAAAATAAAAGGAAAAAGAAAAAAAATTAAAATATATTTGAAGTTGGGTATGTTATGAAGCTTGGAAAACACAGATGTAGAATATTGAAGCTGTTGGTGTCATTTTCTCAAAATAAAGGAACAGTTAATGCTGGAGTAGTAGAAATACATCCATGGCAAATTGTGATGCTGCACTCAAAAAGTTTTTTTCCTATCAGCTCTTCGGCTGGAAACAATGCTTCACAGTTCAGATTAAACTTGCATGGTCTGACAGGATCCTGAGGTGAATGTTTTCTTCAGAGTGCTTTGTACTGGGCCTGAGTTCCCACCCGTCAAAAAAAAAAAAAAAATAAAAGACGATGCCTGTTTTCCACTCCTTACTTCAGCTGCTTGTACCACCCCAGTCTGGCACACAAGAAGAATGGCACAAATTCTTCCATTTATCCTTTTGGGCCACTAATGTGCATGGTCTTCAGGAGAAAATGAAATTGGTTTACAATAACTCATATTTTTGCTGTGGAGTATTCAGATAACCATGTGAGCAACTAAGCCCTGTCAGGGTCTGGAAATGCATGGCTCTTCATCCTCCCAGTCAATGAATTACCATTTACTGATAAGTTTTGTATTGCAAATTCCAGAGAAAGTCTCCCTGCTGTCTGAAAGCATGTGAGCATGCTAGTAGGGCTCCCCAAACATGAAGTGCTGGTTATAATATTTAAGATTAACTAATGTTCCTCTTCCTGCCTTCTGATCATGGCTCTTAACCTTTGTATTTTATTTACACATATTTGAGGTAGTTGTGAGTTTGAGATTTTTTTTTTAATAAATGTACACACTTGTAGTAAAATAAATAATATTTCTCTTTGCAATTAGCATTTTTTTTGTATCTTAACAACTAACTTCATTGTCATTAAAATAATAATTTTAATGGTAACCTCATGAAAAAAAAAAAATTCATCTTGTTCCATAGAAGTTCACAAGCAATATCACACTATTTTCACTGGTAAGGATGAAAAAGACTAGGAAGTATTCATATTATTAAAAAAAAAACAAACCTAGGTTTCTATTGGAAAAGAGTACGCTTTTTGAAGAGCTACTAAAAAAGCTGATCATGACATTTTAGCAATTTATATGACTGGGATGTTTGTATTTCCAGAGTCTTTACTTTAGATTTAAGCTAAGATTTTTTCATATTTCTGTGTGTTTATTTTGCTTCCTGCTTGCTCAATTGCAACTTTTGATTCCCCTAAGGTGAACAGTGAAAAACAGTAATTTAAACATATAAATATATCTGAAGTCAGACAATAAAGTACTTACATAATTTGAAACAAAAAATATAAGGAGATTATACAGTACATGTATTTTAGATTTCCTCTGAGTAAGGATCATTTTCATTATATTTGTCAAATTTCCCTTTCAGTTATTTTCAGTTTTTCATCACAATAAAATGTTTCTTGAGGAAGTGCATTAACTGTATGAAATGGAAATGTGAAAACCTAGGGGCACAATTCTCTTCTTAATAAATATGGCTGTGTTGCCAATGTGGTGTAGAACTTTTTGGAGCCAAGAGTATTTCAGTTTTGATCAGTCATGTCCTGGATAAAAAGTTAAGCTAGCTGATTTCAGCCTAACCCTTGAGGCTAGCAGGCATTTTCAATGACAATTGCCACTCTAGAGAAGTAGGAGTATTTAGCATTTCTCACTCTCTCTGGTTCAACTCTTTCTCTTGCTTTTAGAGTACTGAATTCTTGCACTGTAGAGACCTTGATGAACCTCAGCCTAACAAACTCTATGTATAATGTTGGCATGCATTTTCATAAGCTGGGCTTTTCTATGTTCCCAACAGCCTTTCCAGCCCCAGGTGTAATAACTTTAGGAATAGAGAATCCCTGTGAATTCCCTGGCTGAAAAAGTGAGGTACTTGGTAGATGATGAGACAGATATATACTAGAACCCTTATGGATTTATTCAATTAAAAATAATATCATGAGATTCTTACTAAGGTCTGTGAGGAAAAAAAAAATCTATTTGGGATAAGCAACAAAGTCCTTTAGCTTTAAAATCTTTAATTTGTTCAATAAATGGTAAAAAGATTCACATCCTTCCTACAGTACAACTGTTTTATGATCTTAAGAGGACTGCAGAAAAAGCAACAACTGCTTTTTAATTATTTGCAGATCAGATGACCCTGTCTGTTCAGATAGTGGGAAAACTTTGATAAATTCCAGTTCATATCTTAGATGATAAAACACAAATATAAGTTGGCACTGCAGCCTCCTTGCCAGAAACTCTAATTTGAAATAAACACATAGATTTAACAGTTCACTCCATGGATTTAATCCTGTAGATTTAATTTTGCAAGAACCCCAAAGTGAAAAGTTCCTTTCAAAATTTTATGATGTGGCTCAAACGCCGGGGAATGAGGGATGTGTTGATGTTCACACATTTCAGCAGTGAATGACCTTCATTAGAACTAGGGTCAGGAATTTTGTCACTGTCTTGGAGTACATGTGTAGTAACACAAAAAAATTGTGAGCAACACAAAAACTAAGGTCTAATACTGCTCAGAAGTAATTTGAGTTCCCACACCCTATGCTTTACCTGCATCTATAACTCCAACTGTACTCATTTCAGGAACAGCTTCTGTTAGAGACTCTGTAGAAGCTTTATTTAATCAACAAAGTAAACATCAACATCATTAAGAAAATGAGCATTATCCCTTTATTAGCTGAGGAAATGAGACCCACAGTTTTTGACATTCACAATGTCACCTGCAGCTGTGGACAAGCCTTTGTTACCACACTTTTTTTCTCCTTAAGATGCCAAATTATTCACTCCTAGTGAAAACAGAGAGAACCCTATGCTAACAGAATAACCAGAATTACCACTGTAGGCGGTCAGTACAACCTCACTACATAATAAAATCTTACTGCTAAGACCCCACGTGCTTTCACCAATGCTGTTCTTCCATGTCTGAATATTTTCACATTCTCCCAGGAGAAAGACAGAAAACCACAAGTACCATATGTTGGTTACACTGTGCTATGTTGTTCCGACAGGCATCCATGCACAAACTGTGAGGTCTTCTGTTAGCTTCTGGCGTGAATGCTGCTTTTGGAAATGAAAGGAAGAATAGCTGAGACTGGCTGAATATGCAGCCACATCTATGTATTCCTGGCAAGAGAAAAATACAGCAAGTCCTTCTCCCAGCTTCCTAAGACTCTGCTTATATGTTTTACAACACAGAAGACTTGGGCCTTTACAATAGGTGTGTACCCAAATCCCTCAAAAAATTAGACAGGGTGGGGTTTTTTAGCTTCTTAACAAGGAAAAAGCAAAAAAAAAAATGTATTTGCCTCAGATATCTCATGGAATAAGAATGACAAAACACACTCTTGTATTGCAGACTGTGTGAAAAAAACCAGCCAAATATGGAGTGTTATAGTGTATTCACATGGAAATAACCATGTGGTCTGACGCCTCAAGATTTTTTACCAGGCACCTCTCATCTTTCAGTATTGGCACTGAATTAATCCTTCTGCTACTCTTCTAAGACCAATAATATTGACTTCCTGAATATAAAGTCATATACAATTTATATCATTTTCTCAGGTAATTGTATTGGCTGGAAACCCTCTGAGCTGACTCAGAAGGAGCTTTCTTTTTTATCACAGAGGTCATCAACTCTGCATGGTGCATGTACACTTTGGAGAGTGGAACTAGGTGTGTGACAGGAAAAGACTCTTGCACAGCTCCTTTTCCTCTCTGTTGGACTGCTTCATGCTTTCCTGCTTAACTGACTTGTAAATCCACTCATTAAATAGTGCCAGGTTTATGGAAAAAGAGGAGGAGCAGAACTAAAAGGAAAGTAGACCCAAATCACTTCCCCCACCTCTGCCTCTGGCAATTTCTGAGGTTGAGTTTGCATCTGCAGGCACATTACCTTGTTTCTCCTGCATGTTTCTCACTGTACTCCTGCTCTGCTGAAAGGTGCCTGTGGGATGGATCACTTGGATTCTAGTACTCAGTTGTTAAAGGGCAATGGAGGGTGAGCAAATAATCAGAATTTCTGAAATAACTCAAAACAACTTTGTTAAGAAACATCATCAACATTCAAACTAACTTAATTGAAAGATATGTTATTACCAAGTGTATTTACCCATAATTCTGTCTGCATCATTTAGTTGCATATCTCATAAACCTCCAATAAGACTTTGATAAGGGATAAGCAACTTTTCTCTAATGGAGAAAAGACTGGTGGAGGTGAATTTGCATTAAAGAAAGAGTACAACATAAAATTTTCAAAACTAAGTAGAGTATTTATTTTCACTGTTAGGAAAAACTAAACTACTAAATACAAAATAATGATGGTGGAAAAAATAATCAAAAATTGATGAATAATCAAGTCATGATCTTTCCTTTTTTATTACTTAAAATAAACTCTTAATAAAAACTGGATCACAAAAGACATTTCTTTTGCGTTCAAATATCAGTATCATTCTATAGCCAGAGAAAATGTTTTACTCTTTAACTCCAGATCCAAATTAAAGATGTCAGGGTCACAATAAAGCCTGTCTTGCAAGCATTTTGTTTAACTGCAAAAGATATCTTTGACATTAAGAAGACTTACATTTTGTTTTTTTCATTTCACAAAATAAAAACCAACACAACTTATTATATACTACTATTATAGAAAACTACACATGTTTTAGATTTCAGTAGATTTTCTGTTTGGATTTTGATACTGAATCCTAGTTGCATGCTGTTACTTTCGGTTTCAGTCAGCAGGCTAAAGCTAAGGCCCCAAACTGGTCTGAATGCCAACCTGAAAAATTAGTCACCCAGTCTATTAAAATTTCATAATTAATTTTAATTCATTATATACTGTGAATATAAAATTGTCAAGTCTAATTTCATTTTTTCATTTTGAATACAGTCAACAGACGTGTTTCCAAACTCAATGGAAATCTGACACTTAGTTTTTCCCTCTTTTGAATAAAAATTTTCTGATATGATTACATAAATTTCTATACTTTTTTTTTCCCCAGTCAGCTTAATATTACCAGTACCTTCAGTACTTAGATCAGTAGATGATTACAGGAAGATAAGGAAGACAGCACCACGGGTAATTTCCTGGATCATTACATCCACAGTTGCATTATACTGGCAGAGTTACTCAACAAATAAAACTGATTATCATACATATATTAGAAATGAGGAATGAAAAAAAGTCCTTAAGTCAGACTTGCAAATATGAAGGCTAATATTTTCAAACAAATCCTGCCTATATAAGTCTTCAGGAATTTTTCACTTCCTGCAGAAGGATCCAGACCATATTCTAAATTATATGATGACAAAGTACATTCTCCCCATACAGAAAACTTGTAAAATTTTGTTTATGCTTTTTAATAATGTTTCAATACATCTTTGAGAGTTTCTATGAGGAAAGTAATAGGATGGAAATATTAATATATATTTTGGGCCCAGAAAAATTAGGCAATGGGCTCACATTAGCATACATGCTGATAATGTGATGTATCCATCTACCGGATTTTTTTTCTTTATAATATGTCTTTTACTAAATCACAGAAACTTCAAGAACACCCATTATAGTGCTATTTGATATTTGAATCAATGGGAGCCCTAGTCCATTTACCTTTTTTTAAAACAGCTATCTGAAGAAAATAAGTTTACATTCCCTTTGTGACTTCTCTGTCCTACCTATGAATTTAAAAGGAAAGTTTATCTTTTTAATTTTATTCTCAGAAATAGGTCACAGTGACTTCTAGAAGGCTTAGCATTAAGGAATCTCTTTTCCTTTAGGAGATACAAATCTTAATGAAGAGAGCCAAAAATGTCTTACTCTTTAGAATAGGTTTATTACTGATTTATCAGTTCATTATCCTCCTAATTTCCCCATTTATAAATCTGATTAACTCTTGGACTATCCTCTTGTCACTGTCTATGAGATATTACATTAAATCCTCTGATGACTTACTAAGATCATTTCCCTGACTTTCCTGAACTCTATAGATATTTTACGTGCCCTGAGGAAAAATAATATAAAAAATACAATAGTATAGATTTGAGGCAGAAGAACTCTAAAACTATTTAGGACTATTAGTCCTGAAATCTTAAGAAAATCACTTCAAATAACAACAATGTTGATATATTCCTAGAGATGTTAATATATTGGGCCTGAATCTCCCTCCTCACTATGTTGGTATTAACAGCTATTTAAAAGTAGTGTTATCAAAAGGTATCAAGTGTTCTTCTAATTTCACATCTTCTTTACTATTTGTATATCAGGAGCAGAAAAAGGGGAAGAGGAAAAGAGATAATGATAAATTTGCGATATTTCCTTTCAAGCCCAGCCCCCCCCCCCACCGTCCCCCTTCCCCATTTTATAAAAGTCTCTTCTTCTAAGAGGCGATAAAAGGGTAAAATGCCTTGGTGATCCAGTTCAAATACATTATAAGGATTCTTCATCATAAACAAGAACAGACATTTTGGCATACTTTGCAGACTTCAGAATTACATCTAGTTGTTCACCCAAAGAACTTAGGCTGCTACATTAAGCCTAAACAGAATAGGAAATTAGAGTCTTCTCAATTTATTAGTTTCACTTCAGGGATGGTAAAGTGCTTTGCTAGCTTTCCCATTTTCACCATTCTGAATAATTAATTGTTTTAAATGCCATTTACATTTTCTGACGTATTTAAGCAATACTTAAAATTTCATAAATAATAAGCGTGCATAATTTGTGTTTCAATTACTGAATTTATAATCTCCCTGAATGCTATTCAATGCATTACTAATGGACTTTTGGCCAAAAATTTCTAAATAGATGGCTTTCTAATATGTATTATTTCCCCTGGAAGTACATATCTCAAGCTTTTCTTCATCCTATGGCTGGAAATAAAAGCAATGTGCTGGCTGCATATATTTAAATTTCAGGATTTATAGCTAATAACATTTATAAAATGCAATTATAGCCATATTTTCCATTCTATAATTACAGAGCAATTGCTAATATAACTTAAAGTGCTTCAATATTTGTTAGAATGGAAATTAGTAGTTAAAATTTGCTACAGTGAATCTGGCATATTCTACAAATACAACAGTGCTAGTTCTTAATCCTTTCTAGTCAAAGATGACACCTCGCCTCACATCTAGTCTGTGTCTCTGTTCTACTTAAGAGAATTACTGGAAGTAAAACTAAAAAAGCCCAATGTCCCTACTGACATGCTTGGTTCATCCCCAAGCAGCAGCCAAGCCCCACGCAGTCACCCACTCATTCCACCAGCGGGATCAGGGGGAGAACGTGAAGACTAAAATGTAGAAAATGCATGAGTTAAGATAAAGACAGTTTAACAGGGAAAGCAAAAGCTGCACACGCAAGCAAAGCAAAACAAGACATTCATTCACCACTTGCCATGGGAAGGCAGGTGTTCAGCCATTCAAAGGAGAGCAGGGCCCCCTCACGTGTAACAGTGACTTGAGAAGACAAATGCCATCAATTTAAATGTTCCCCCCCCGCCTTCCTCTTTCTTCCCCCATATTATATACTGCCCATGATTTTATACAGTCTGGAATTCCCTTTGGTCAGCTTGGGTCACATGCCCTGGCTGTCTCTCCTCCCAAACTCTCAAGAACTTCAAACTTCCTCACCAGAGTGACAATGCAAAAAGAAGAAAAGGCTTTGGCTCTGTGCAAGCCCTGCTCAGGATAACAAAAACATCTCTGTATTATCAGCCCTGTGTTCAGCACAAATCCAAGACACAGCCTCATATCAGTCAAGAAAACTAACTCTACCCCAGTCTAAACCAGCACACATAGGCTGTGAATTAATAATTTTTGTACTAAAATACTTAAACTGTGAGTTTAACTATCGTTATTGTGGAAGCTATACTGGCTGTTATTGATAAAGCTAATTGCTTAAATATTGCATTGTTACCTTTTTTTGTTGCATCCCATGACACAGAGACACCCCTTTAGGTCAAAGTGAGACAAAAAGATACTCTAGTCCTACAGTTCCTTGCAGTTATATGATGACTATTAATGACCCAAGTTACGTCACCCCTATTCTCCTCCCCAGTTCTAGAATGTTCCTCACTCCCACTCCGACCATTGGTTCCCATTCCCTAATGCTCTTCCCCTGGATTCCAGTTGGTTGCTCCTCTGTAACCTCACCTTTGTACTGCCCTTATTCCCTCTATGCATTGGCCCTCAGACCCAGTGCTCCACCTCCCTTGTCCCATATAAAACCCTGGATCCTCCTGTGTTTCTTCAGTTTCACCCTTTCAGTGTGTTGGCTAAAAAAACATCACTGGAACTCCAAAAAGGAGCCCCTCCCACCTGCCATTTCCATCAACCTACAGTCACCATCGGTAGTGTGAGCGTCTGGTGCTCGCTGAGCTATCCCTCTCCTAGAGGAGACACTCTTGGGAAGGTGGTGGTCTCAACAGCTTCTGCCACACCACCACATCCTTTACTCTCTAATATGTTCAGCCTGCCTTCTTTTTTTTTTTCATTTTGAAAAGAAGCCACTTTAATGGGGGTACACCAAGAGGCTCAAGGGATCTCTAAGTCAATAATATGTCTGTTATAAATATGTTAGGGCTGATTCAGTAAATCTGGAGAAGCAATAACTTACAGTAACTACAGTTGTCTTATACTGAGGGAGTCCCAGTTAATGATGGCAGACACTACAGCCACTTAACCTTGCTCAGGGACTCCATCAGATGGAAATAGAATGAGATCACATAGAGTTTCTACTACTGGAGTGCCTGGAAGAAACCACTCCTGAACACTCTTCATCAGCTTTCTGAACTTAGACTTTCATTTTGTGGTTGTTTTTTGATTGTTTGTTTGTTTGTTTAGTTGGATGGTTTGGGTTTTTTTGCTGTTGTTGTTGTTTTGGTTTAATTTATTTTCTTTTTTTTAATTATTAAACACTCAAACTGGTATTAGTGAGAAATTGTGAATTTTTCTTAGAAATAAGTCAGGAATCTCCAGTCATCAGGATCAGGTACATGAACATTTATAGTAAAAGTACCATTTGATAATTGTAACAGAAGGCCTTTGGCAACTAATACTTAATTGCTATGGTCTGTCTGAATCTTCAGCGAACAATGTTTCCAAGTAATTCTCTCAATTTAAAATAAATGTAATTGCTAACAAAACCATATGCAACCTGCACAGTGAATGGTTCAGTGATTAGTGACTAGAATTTCACTTAGGCAATGATTCATAGTGGAAGCTCAAGCTATTTAAAAAATTCTGATTACACTGCTCAGTATAAGGATCAGGCTTAGGCTGAGGGAATTAATTTGACTTCTGTGAGTCAGAGACTAATAGCAGTTCTTTTTACTGATGTAATTTACTATTGTGAAATATTCACTTCATTGCAGTTATTTATTAACAGGAGGCCAAGGGCAGCTTGATTTCAAAAAATAAACCCAACTATTAAAAACAAGACCCAAAGCAATCTATCATATATGTGTTATACTAATATAAACTAATCTTCAAAATAAATCATACCCTATGACTTTTAAGTTTAGGGGAACACATCACACACCCACAGAATCACCAGGGGTTGGGAGAGACCTTTAAGATCACGGAGTCCAACCCATGCCCCAGCACTTCAACTAAACCATGGCACTGCGTGCCACACCCAATCTTTTTTTAAACACATCCAGGGATGGTGACTCCACCACCTCCCCAGGCAGCCGATTGCAATACTTCATAACTATTCCCATAAAAACTTTTTCCTAACATCCAACCTAAATTTTCCTGTTTATGTAAGCTACATTATTTTTGCAGTCAATTTAAAATATAACAAAAATTAACAAAGAAAGCCAACCAAAAAAAAGTTTTGTATGTTCATATCTCAATACGTTATAGATGACAACCACATACCCTTCACTTATATGAGGTGTCACAATTTTACAAGTCTGAGAGGCTTTTACTTATTTCCCTTGTTTTGTCTTCCTTTAAAAGTATCAACAATATTGAGAAGCCCCAAAAAAGGGAGTTGTTAAATGATAAATTTTGTCATATACTGCAACCTTAATCTTCCATATCCAACTGGAAAATATTAACCTCAAGAACAACAACAATAACAGAGAAAATAATAATAAAAATAACCAATATATTTGTTTACACATATCAATATATTTGGATGTCTCATTATTTCAAGTTTATTTGGTTATGTAAAAGAATCTGTTTTCTACAACCACAATATAAGGCATCCATACAAAGAGATAAATTGATATTTATAAACTAATGAAGGCTACCTAGACAAGCATTTCACCCACATGCATTACCTCATTACACTTTGAACACTGAATAACACAGCTGAACATAAAATTCATACAATTGTATAAACATGACATAACAGAAAAATGAAAGAATATGAGAATTGTTTTAATTATCTATGACTAAATGTTTGTTTTGACATTTAATTTTCATAGATGCCTGGTATAAATGATGGTTATGGAAGGCGAACAACATACAGTGGTACAGTTGGTACAGAAACTTCCCAGTCTTCTGTTTCTCTGTCAAGTGGAAATACAAATACACCACCCTATGCTTGATACCTCTCCCTCTCAAGTTAATGGAACATTTAAGACAGATAAGATATGTAATAATAAATCCCTCATAACAAATATGTACTTGCCAAGAAATGGAAGGTGGTGCTTGAACGAATACTGACTTGAATTATTAATCCTTTGAAGCACAGCAGTGTTTGGGGACAGTACATTGTGTCTGTGTTAGTACATAATGTGTATTTAATGGGAAGGCTGTAGCTGGTCCAAAGAGCATTTGAGTCACAGAAGGCATTAGAATTTGTACAATTCCAGTACATGCCTTCCTTGACACAGATGTGACAGCTTTAACCACATTTAGCACAGTGACAGAACCAAGTTCACCTGACCTTGTTCTTCACCTTCTGGGCAGGCTTGAGTGAGAGCGCACCCAGCCTCTCTGCCTGAACAAAATTGCCATACAAAGGTATATGAGAGACAGCTGAAAGCTATTTCACCCTTCTGCAGTGATGCAGCTGCTTAAAATTTAGCAGGAGTCACAGTTTACTGATAATGTGCTCAGAAGTACTCTGCCCACCTGTTGCCTTGTTAGGGAAAGTGTTGAGCACACTGGAAAGGAGCAATTCTCCCTTAAGACTCTTAATTATACTTGGTGTTAATTATGAATACAGTTTGTATTCAACATTTGTATTTCAGTATAAAGTTACAACATCAGACAAACAGCATTCTCTATTCAGCAGCATCTCAATTATGGTATAGACAGACTGACTGCTTGAGAGGGAAATAAATGGATAAGAACATTAGGCACCAGATCAACAAGTCATATTTACATAACTGTCAAATCAGCTTCTGCCAGACAGCTGAGTGAATTTTTCCTTAAGGAAAAGTTTTTTTTTTTTTTGATGTCTTTCACACAAATCCCTTCATGTGCACAATGTAGTTTAAAAATACCAGGTGCCTTGCACAGGTTGGGGATGTGAACATGCAGGGTAAGGTCCAGCTCAGTGAGTGTCACATTTAAATGCACAGTTGTCTGAAGGAAACCAAATACAATTCACTAACTGCAAATAACATATAGTAATAAGGTTAAAGTGAAGAAAGTGTACAGAAAAATCACACCATGAAAAGCCAGTGTCCATAATGGAGACAGATGAGTCTGGCAACTTAATTCAGATAAATGCAGAGAGTCCACTGGGGCACACACCTGTGGGGTTTTCTCTCTCTCGGTTTCTGAGGGCACAGCATCTTTCTATCCTAAACTCCTGGCCTCATGTTACCCTCTTTCTTTCCCCACTGTCTGAGGTACTAGGAAGGTACAGTCTTCCTAAACCACCTACCACATAGCCTTCCTTGAACCTATAGTTTTAGCCCAAGTCCAGAAGTTTAGGCTTATGAAGACCCCTTTGTCTGTTTCAGGAGCCAAGGTGTCTGGGTTCTGCAACAAAACTGCTGCTTGAAGTTAGTAGAGACACTAAGACCTATTTTAAAGATGTTAACACCCATCCCTTCACCCTTGGAATTGTTTGTAAAGACATTAGCACACATTTTCCCTATCAAAGTCATTACCTACCCATATTGCTCCCTGGTGCACGATGTACTGAGGAGAATGAACATTTAATGACCAGATGGTCCCAGCTGGCTCTACTGCCTTTACTGTAGGGCACAGCTGAGCCCCTCAGACATGGCAGAGCAAGGGTGATGTGTCCAGGAGGTTCAGAGAATGAGGCAAAGAAGCTGACTCTCTCTCAGCACAATGGAACAGAGAGTTTTAGATAACAGCTCTATCCATCCACGTTTGCATGGATTAGCCGGAGATGGCAGTGCCTCCCTCAGCTAATCGGACCAGTATAGGGAAAATTAACACTACTTCAGCCAATGCAAAGGACAAAACCCAGACATTCAGTAAAATGATTTGGAAGAAAGTAACAAGCTTAAGCTTGTTTCAGCCCACATATTCCCTCCTGGCATGTGGGGACACCCAGTGTTGGGAGAGTGAATGTATGACAAAGACTGGCAATGGGAAATACATTCGTATTGTGTTTGAACTGTGTATTACTATTTTTGTATTTTGACAAGTATAAATTGCAAGTGTTGTGTTTTCAGTAGACATTGTGTCACTCTGCCAAATCAGAAATCCAGTGTAACAGAAACTGGGGAGATCTTTGACTACAGCAGTCTCACTGTCGTACTCAATTTTAATTGCTAGCAAATTAAATTTTTTCCCCAGGCTGAGTGTGTTTTGCTCATGACAGTAACTGGTAAGAGATGTCTCTGTCTGTACTCTAATGCATGAGTCTCTTTGTCTTTTGAGGAGAGCAGCTGAGTGGGAGGTTGGTCAGCCCAGATCAACTCACCACCGAGAACCTCCACTGAAACAGACAAATAATTAATTACTGTTTAGTCTTAACTAATTCCATTTAAGAACCATAAGAAAAAAATTCTAGTTGCAATATGACTTGCAAAACAATTGTGAAATGAGAGTGTAAACCATTCAACAAGAATTGTTAAGTGATCTTGTTTTTGCTGTTGAAAATCTATTCCACTGTAAGAGTTCCACTTCTTTGTGCTTCAGTTCATACAAAGGAAAATGTAAATGGGGCTGTAAGAAGACTCTGTACCAACTCCAGAAATGAAGAGAGCTAAAGTGAAATATCATTGCATTTCTTCCTTGCTCAGGACATAGGAATATTGTATCTGAATACTCAGGATGGGATTATAAATCATGCTGTAGAGATTAACTAACCCTCACGAATCATTCATTGCTTTAGACCATTTGTCTTCCCATGGATAAGATTCCATAAGTAACAAGACTTACTGGGATATACATGCATTAAAAAGAAAAATGCTGTAATGCACAGGTTAAGGTGAATGTTCACTCTAACACAAAGTGACATTAATGCTACAAAATCCATATCAGTCTAACTTACATCTAAAATTCTATTACTACATTATTGATTAATCACTTGAACTTTAAATTTAGTTGAGAATGATCTGAATGATTCAAGTACTTTATCAATTTATTTTAGAATACTTTGTCTGTCAAAATGTAGGGACTGGAAGGTGTTCTTTACTTGGGACATAAAATTCCCTTTTACCTAGTTGCCTATGAAAGTACATGGTACAATTTTAAATTTATGTTAAAATACCAATAAGCATTGGAATAACAAGCAGCGATATTTCAGATATTTCATATTTCATTCAAAAATATACTTTTTTAGCAAATAATTTTATAGTTGTTTTATTTTACTACTATAACCCACACTGATGAAAGCCAAAACTTTCTAATGCACTACTAAATCTCAGCAGAATACATATTCAGTATTTGCTAAAATTTAGCAACCAAGAAGAACATGTACTACCAAACCAAGTTGCAAGTAGCAATTGGAAGTTGTTCTAGATGTTTTTTTCCTAAGCTATCTGCCAAAAATCTCAGTCATAGAAAGAATTTCTCTTTAGTTAATCATATTTTATCTGTCAATTCCTCTGTCTAGTTAGTAAAACACTGTATCATCTAAACAGTATGTGGCTCACTAGATCTCAAATCATGGAGGGAAATAAAATATTTCTCTTACCCTGAAATTTTATCCTACATTAAAATTAGGAAAGTTTAAGTGTATTGATTTCAATTGGGTCCAAATTTAGCCTGATGTGATTCATACAAAGGATTTGTATGAAGGGTTTTACTAAAGTTTCCTTGATTGGGGAAAAAGCCCCCCAAGCCCAGCAATCAGATAATAGAACAAAATTAAACCCAGAAAGTAAGGATAACTGAAGATACAAAAGTAAGTATACCATTTGAAATACTGTGCCATGCAGATAGAAGGAACAAAATATGATTTAAAAATATTCTTGAGGAATGCATTTTAAAGAGAGAAGCAAATGAACAAATTAACTACTTATCTGTGTCATGACATCATCTTCTTCCTTTTAGGTACAAATACAAGGCTATCAGCCAAATCCTAACAATTCTACCTGGAAAACACCAAGAATTTTTAACTTGATAGTCCATCTGGGTGGGCTAAAGTTTTTTATGCTTCCCCTGACTTGAGTAAATTGCATGTATTTCTACTTGTAAAATGATCTGCTATATTTGGGGTTCTTTTTTAATGTGGACATCATTCTTATCTTTGCATACAGTAGAAAATATGTTGAACTCTAATTCATACATTTTTACAAAGATAAGTCTGCAATGTGAACATGTGCAGAGACGTGAAAGCATTTTTTTCTTCTAAAATTCTGGATGTATAAACTAAGCAGCCTGTAAGATTTACACTCAAATATCTAAATCTTGATGCCAATCCTTTTCAGACATGTATTCCAATAAAGATGGGCAATTTTTCTACCTTGTCAACATCTCAGAGTGGAAAACCTTTCAGTCAGATGATCAGGAAGCACTATAGTTATATAAATGACCCCACCCCAAAATGTGTTTAAGCTCAAATGATGCCTCATATTGATTGAAAAGACTTTTTTTTTTTTTAATTTACAGTTATATCACTGAAAGCAACTGAAATTAGGTTGTTTAAGAATTTAAAAACTGTTGGGATAAAGCTTTCAGGTTTTTTTGATAAAAAATAAATCTATCATTTATGTTGTAGTTTACCAAATTATTTATCTGAAAAATACTGTTTCAAATTTATGTTCAATGAATCACACTCCATACACTTAAAAAGTTTTTTTACTGTAGTGTGATACATATGCTGTTAAGAAATCTACCTAATGGGAGTCACACTTCATAAGCTTCAGGGAGAGAGGATTTATTATTTTGCTCTCTTGCAGTAACTTTTATATGTACTTCTCTAAAAGATCATACCCCACATGTTCTTCACAGGGCTATTTAAAGATAATGTTTATCTAACTGACTGCTTCAACAAATCAGCTAAATTACATGACCAGACTCTAATTATCTTTTGGACAAAAGACATAAGATTTTTTTTTTTTTTTAATTTATAAAGCAATGTGATGAGAATATGTCCAGACATTGCTTTGATTGTATCTGATACATGCTCATAATTTTACTTTCAATGCAGATTTCATTATTCTGATTACTGAGTTTAACTGAGGTTAGAGAAAAAATAAAAGTGAAATTACTATCAAGAAAACATGAAAGAAAGAAAAAGTGTGGCCAATGGAAACAAGCATTTAGGAGCTGAGCAATTTGGCACCAGCAATCATCACAGGTGAGACTGAGGTGATTTAATAATTATACCCCAGGCACTCAGGGGAATACAGTCACAAAAAACAAAGAGCCTCTAATTGACAACCAAAGTTAGTCAACTTAGTCTGCTACCAGTGACTAATTAAACTGAAGAATGCTGGATTTCACAAGGACTTTGGAACTACCTACAGCATAACAGCAAGATGAGAGTCGGTATTTCACAGAGATAGAATTAAGAAAGCAGCTGCAGTGCTAAGCAACAGAACACAGTTTGATGATTTGTGCCCCAATTATGTCTATAGTACCTTCCAAACATGCAGAGTGTTGAAACTCAACATTTTTCCTACTTTCTGTATTTGATTCTTTTTGTCTTAGCCGAAATCAGTGTATACTGGACAAAAAATACTATCTAAACCTAAGGCTGGGAAATGTGAAAGAAGAAAACTAACAGGAAAACTGAAAATAAACATTAATGTGATTCACTGCCATATAATATACTTCTAGCTTGGATATTATATCAAACATATTTTCTCTGACACATACACACTCATAAAAAAGTACTGGCCTTTTTTGAAGTATACCAAACATCACAAGAGAGAGGTACCTCTTGTGAGATATCTTTTTGCTAAGATATTTCTCCAGTAGGCAGCAACTGGTGAACAGTACAATCAGGGATGTTAGAACTTCCTCCCAACAAAAAGGTTTATTATCTGTTGAATAACCCCAAACATAGTGATTAAACAACAGGTTTATCTCCTGCAGTAGAATGTAATTTAAGCCCAAATTTCTATAACTCGTCCTAGACCTAGCCAGTTTTAGGTTAATTGGCTCTTCTGGATAAAGTTATGATAATTCTTAAACTCTTTGCAACAATTAATCACCATTCAGTGCTGGGACTCAGTCTGAAAACCGTCCCTTAGTATATTTTTTCTTATCTGTCAAGCAGCTACCAGTGTATATGTCAGTGTATATGTTTATATGTTATAACATTAATTTGATGGTAAAAGCAAACTTTGCAATGAATAATTAAAATACAAATGTCTTCCATATATATTGCTGTACAACCAATATTGTAAGCAATGGACCAGAGTGAATATTTACTACTCAGAATTTCCTACTCAGAATCACAAAATCAGAGTTAGCCTCCAGAGAAGGAAACATTACTATACAGTGGGATTGTAACTCTAAACCTTTATTTTCTATATTCCTTTGATATCTTTCTGTTCATAAAGGATACAAACAGGTAGAGATATATGTTGACTGCAGTTGGTGCTGATAAGAGCAAGGCCAAACAGAGTTATCTTTTTGTGAGGCTGCCCTGTGTAAACATATGGACTTCGGTTATTGACACTTGGGCTGAAATGGTAAATCTGCTATTTCCTTTGTTGGTTTGATTTTTAGAAAATATTTGTTTAAGCATGTTTACACAGCTTCAGGGTAATTATTTCCTAAGGAATTACATCTCTCCAGACCTTCTATCTTACTTTCCTATATGTCAACTCTTCTTATCAACCCTCCTTTCACAGTACCAATAATTCATATTAAAGTCAACCTGTGTTTATATTACACAGTATTTTTGTTCACTACAATTATGGAAAATATGTATAAATAAATATCTTGCCTAGGATTTTGATTGTTATTTACACTGAAGACTGTCTAATTGAAGGAGACATATAGTGCTATTCGCAAAAAGTGCTGTTAAAATATTTTAATATTTTAATTATTTTGGTCTCCAGACGAGTTCAAATGTAAATGACAAGTATTTTACAGAACAAGTTGTTTTTACATTACTCTGTGGTTGTTAGCTGACTAATCACAGGACAGGAGAACAGTGATTAACAGATATTATATTTAATAAAATGCCAAGTTCATGAGGTTCCTATAATTAAGAACTCCAAAAGTAATTTCCATTAATTTTTTATAGTTTGGAATGATACTGAAATACTATAAGTAATAATTTATTCTGAAAAAAAAAAAATTTAAAAAGACTATGGGTCTTTCCTTGGGGTTTTTCAACACCACAGATTACAGAGCAAATCCATCAGCATCTGCAAAATAAGAATATCACAATCTTCTTTCTAAAATAGTTTAAAAGAGGAAACAAAGAGGAAAAAAAAATATTATTAAGATATAAGCTGTGTCTGGCTCGCAGTGGCCACGGGATGGAGGTTCCCCAGCTGGCTGTCCCGCGGTGGCCGCAGGGCAGAGACGCGAGTGGCCACCCGAGTCTCTGCCCAGACTGGTGTGGCTGGCGGGGATCGCTGTGGTGTGGGGAGTGCAGCAGAGGCATGAGGAAACTGAGGCACAGGAATAAGGGAAGGACACTTGTCTGAATCTCTAAGGGTTTAATTCCTGAAGAGGGGCAGAGCAAGTGACGACTCTGAACATGAAAAGACTGTTTTTAAAGGGTGGAGGGAACACGGGGAGGACACAACCTTTGAGCAATAGGAGGGCATTAGGGGAGGGGTGCAGGGTGAGGGCTCCCCAGTAGAAGCCAACACGGGGAGGGAGCAAACCTTACAATCCAATTTTGTACAATCCATTCCTTACAATCCATCCCTTCAAGGAAGGGATGAAGGACAGGAAACACTCCAGAACCAAAGGAGTGTGCTATCTTTGACAGACAGGGGTGAGACAAGGAACAAGGGAGGTATACAGGTGGATTGACAAGTAGATTAACACACATTTTGGTGGGAAAAATTGTGGTAAACAACTCAGGACTGATCCATTAGGGAAGCCAAATGGGGTACATAGAATGAACTATTACAAACTCATAACAAGGAATATTAAAACATACTACAGAAGAACAAACTGTAAAATAACAGACTACCACAATAAGTTTTGAGGAATATCCCTCAAAAACCTAATAGTCAAGTACATGGTACAATAGTATACCCACAGAAAAATTTTGGGGCAGGATCAATGGTAAAAAGACAATTTTTTCAGTGGATTGGAATTACTTGAACATAGCAAACAAAGTATTTAACATGGAAACTCATTTAAAATGCAATAAGTATGAAACTTATATTAATAAAGAGATAAATATGGGATTAATGATTCTTGACACTTGGAAATTAAACAGTCATACATTTTCATTTACAAGAGAAACAAAACAAGAAATTACTAATAATCTAATCTGTGAAGGTCAAAACTCTTTAAATAACTACATAAACATAGAAACTTAGTACAGTGTTGGCAACAGTACTAATTTTCTTAAGGAACCCATTTTAAATTAAGATATAGTTGTGCTTTTGAAAAAAATCTTAACTTGCAAAGTAACTCCAGACTAACAGAAATCATAAATACTTTATCTTCTTGTTCTATAATCTGTTTTATGAGAACAAGAGCCATTACTTTTCGTGAATGCTACTGCTCACACGACTAAAATTTAAACAGTGTTTTGGGGAAGATATTGGATTTTATCCAATAAATACTAGTTAAGACCACAGAAATTCTGATCATTCTGTAAAAGCTTGTCTTGTATAAAGGGAAAACATTTGAAACTTACAGAAATAGGAGTTATTTTTGGTAACATAACTGTATATTTTTTATCTTTTATAAGTTCACATTTGATTAGAATTCAGCAACAACTTCAGTTTAAAAAAAATTTTAAAAAAGGGACAAGGTTAAAATGAGCGCAACCTTTTCAATTTCATTTATTTATGACTCACATTTGAGAGAGGAACTCCTACTCTGTAAAAATGAACTCCATTACACATATCCAGCATGATCAGTGCATTTTTGCTGTGTCTTCATTAAAAATGTACTAATTTCATTAAGCATGGCAAAAGCATCCCAACCGACCAAACCAAACCAAAGTTGCACAGGTGAAAATCCCTCAGCAATATTCATAGAATAAATATTAAAATTTATAATATTTAAATTAAAAAGATTTCATCCTTTCAAATACATCTTCATTAATCCATGTTCTTACTCTATACTATAAGATGTACAAAAAACAAGTGGGAGAATATATCTTATGTGTGTATTCATTACTTTGCTAAAACACGTGTAACTGGTTTCTGATACTAATGGCTCATCAAACACAGTGTCTGCTATCCTTTCTTATTCTGCCTATTTATTTCTATTCCTATTGCTTCTGTTAAACTCTGGATTCCATTTCCCAAACTGTTTAGAATATGTGGTTTGGGAAGCCAAGGTATATATATTGATGCAATTTGATGCAGTCAAGAGATAGACAGAGAATTCACTGTAAATTAAAGAAATAGACAGAAACTCATGCAATTGGTTATCTTTTTCAATGCAGATCTTAAAATAACATTAAAAAAAAAACTATTTATTTCGTGGATGCAGCACAAATAGAGGGACATCCTCAGTAGTTTTGAGGGTCTTCGATGCCCAGACACAAACATTTTCATTATGCTTTTACACACTATTAAATATGGCTTTGTATTCTGGGTCCCAACAACCCTACATTTCAGAGAACTGAATTTTTGAAGATTAGTTCACATTTTTCTTTCTTAAATTATATGCAGTTGCAATAAGGAAAGTGGTGAACTACTTTTCAGTAAGACTCAGAGACATATATGCATCTTAAACTGGGGTTTTTTTATTATATTTGGGTTTTGTTAGACCATAATGTTTTGTTTGCCTCCAGGTGGGAGTACTTCATTTCACGGTTAGCTCTTTTTTTTTTTTTTTTTTTTTTTTTTTTTTTAGCCTAATAAATCTATTGCTTAATTTATTGCAGTTGGCCAGCATCTTACAGCTGGCCAGCCCACTTTATATTGTCTTTGTTAAGTTACTTGTTCAGAGATTTTTATCAAGTCAGCCTAAAAGCAACCAGAGAATTCAAGTATTTTCAGTTTTCATTAATTCAACAAGAATTGCCTTCCCCTACTAACAGATTTTTTTCAGCTTATTTGGCTTACTTGTGAGTTCTGTTATGGGATTTGGAAGGTATCTGTATTGCTTTAAATTCATTTAGTAAACCCCAAGAGAGTTTCAGAGGCAAAGCTTCTTAGCAAAGGACTGCAGATTTATTGATGAGACTAAGTTCTGCTAAAACTTTCACAAAGCCTACAGTTCAATACAATTCAGTTAACATGAGAATTTAAACTAATTTATTTGACTTAATATTTATCAGTTCATTTAAGTCATACTATGTAGTATGCAGTGAAGACTGTACATGGATACATACAAATGTGGTAGAGCACCTTCTGGATTACCAAAACAAAATAAACTAAATGAGGCAATTAAAGGGGACATAAATATATTCACACACACAATGTTTTAATGTGAGAATTTTTTCTGCTATGTAATCAATAGTTTAGACACTAACAACCACAATAATTTATCTAGAAGCATTATTTTAGCAGAAAACCTGATGCATTTAAAATAATCTAAAATGTGAGAACTATATTTTTTCGCAACAAGCTAAACAAAAAATAATAAAATACATGGCATCAATACAATAAATAGATGGCACCAACCATCTCTCTGTTGGGGTAAAAAAATTTATGTGGTTACCAGCCCTCAAAATTTACTAACAGTATGAAACACAAATTCTCTGGCAAAACGTGCAATTTTGCAATTTTATAACTAAAGAAAAAATATAGTTATGGGTTTTTTTAAAATATTTTTGGTGCTATGTTATACATATAGTTGTTTTACAGTAGCACATAAGTAGGTTGAAATCATCATTAAATATCATTATACACATAGAAATTTGAGTAAATTACTCAAGATTTCATAGAAAATAGTTTGAATATCCAAAAACATACATTGAGTTTTATTCCACTTTGTGCTTAAGAAGGTATTTCTCAAATGTGCATATTACTGAAAAATCTTTTTGTATCTCAAGATATGTTATCCCATATAGATAACTTATGACAGAGAAGTAAATTAAATCCTGATTTTCTAGACCAAGTGCAGTGCAGTAGAAAATCCTTTCCCTCACAGTTGCAGTGTAAAACATAATACATCTTAAAAGTTGTCTTGTCCCAAACCCAAACCACAGTCCTAAGGAAAGTGACACAAAAAAAAACCCCAAAAAATAATGAGAAAACATCTTACATGCCTGATTTGAAAACTGAAACAATGATTAAAAATCATTCATTTGAAAAGGGTAGACTGGGAAAAAAACCCCAACAAAACAAAAACAAAACAATAAAAAATCCCACAAACAGAACAAAAAAACTGTAGGGTGAGTTGATGTTTGAAACTTTTAAATTTCTGGCAAAGACCTATTATTCCCTGAGGTTCCCATACCTCTGGATATGCCCCATTACTTCAAAGGCCAATGTTTTAATCATAATAACAGAAACAGACACCCTGTCTCCAGGACTAGAGCTCAGACTTGATCTCAGACTTCAGGCTCAGTTTGTCTTCTGCCTCACACAGATCACTGATATTTTGAACCTGAAAATGCAGCTCTGCATTCTCAATGTAATAAGAAGCTTTTCCTTTGAACTCTGAACTTTGATAGTCCAGGGAACAGAACTTAAAACATTTTGTGTGCATGCATTCTGTAGTCCAGATACAGCCAATACTCCCAAAATCTTGCAAGAAGGACAAAATATGACAGCCTGTCACAAAACCCCCTTGACATCTCAACTCAGAGAAAGATTTTCACTTTTTAATTAAATAAATTATTTTTTAAACATAACTTGGTAAAATATATATAGTGGTGTCTATACTTAACCCCAGCAAGGGATATTTTGATAAGAGGATGTAACTGAATTTCCTTAAAATTACTGAGGGACTTCGGGACTTGCTGAAATTATCTCTCTTGTTTAATTTTCCATTTGGACATGAAGAGCTGAATATGAATCTTCGTAGAATTGGGGAACATACTGATGGAGGAAAAAGCCCTTAAGTGGTGGCTTCCCTATGGAAAACTATTCTAGAGCCTAATGTATCTTCCTGTCAGAACGTTTTTCATTCTATTTAGTATAGTCTTTTCCGCTCCCAGTTCCATCATATTATTAATATATATCTTAATGTACAACATTAAAACCACTTCTAGCCTTCTTGACATTTACATAATTATATTCTTATGGACACCCTTTAGAGTCAAAGTGAAGGTTTCCCTATTTCACTGCTAAAAAGTTTCCTTAATTTCATCTCTTCAGTGTTCTTCTCTTCCTTTTTCTTCCCCATTAAAAATAAATTATCTCCCAGCACAGTCCTTTAATTCCGTTCAATTTCTTCTAATGTTTGTTGCAAGAAATAGAGGTGCCACTTCCCTCACATGGCATGGAGCTTTTAAAACATCCCTCCATTATATCACAGGAAGATGTAATTTTGTGGAAGAAATTACAGCATGGGAACACTGGATGCCCATGCTATAGGTGCAGCAGTTCCCCTTGTGACACAATCTTCAATAGATGCTAGCAGAAATTGACAACTGCAAATATTAGTAGGTAGGCAATCTATCAGGTGAGAAATTCACCCTCTGAACAATTTTCAGCTTTCATTCTCTAGTTTCACAAACTCTTCTTCCTTTACTTTGTCACCACTCACAAAAGAAAACACCAAAACCCACACAAGCAACAAAATCAGCAGAACCAATTCTGTAATATGGGGGTGGTTTTTGATATGTGCTTTATCTTCTGGGATTCTGGTGTGTGGAAACCCAGGGCAAGGGGAATATTTCTCTGTCTGCCCTGAAGGGTTCTGACTCCCAGGGAGGCGCTGACTTTGACCCTCATTCATGGAGAAAGCCTCCTGAGCCTCAAAATAAACTAGAGATCACAAAATGTTCAATAGATTATAGAAGGTAGTGTAGTATGTCACCTGGGTGAGAAATTTAGGTTTTAGGATTTTTAGTATGTTGTAGATGGGAATAAGATGGAGGGTATAGGGTATTGTCTCATATTCCTTTTTCTTCCTTCCTTCTTCATGGGTTTGGGTGGCATCTTGTAATTGGGTAGAAAAATTTGCATTGTGGGTCTTTAGTTAGTGTGTTAGAATGGAAAATAATTTAGGTGTCACTTCTTAATTGGGCAACTTTTCTTTTGATTATGCTTAAAAGTCCTTGTAACATGAGATTGTTAGCCATTTTTGTACTGTTTTCCTGCATGCAAGGTCTGGTGCTGAAGTTTTGATAAGATAACAATAAATCAGAAGCTGAAGACTGAAAAAGTCCTGTGCATCTCCTTTTCCTGACACAAAACTGCTCCAGGAGGTCTTCCCCGTCAGGGGAGCCCCCAGGGAGAAGCCCAACAAAGTGCTTTACGAAAGGTTTCTTGCTTTGGTAAGCTTTCAATGCCTTAACTTCCTTGCTGGCACTGCACCAAAGAAATGAAGTGAAATTTTCTAATCAAATTGTGACATTATTTAGATATGAAGTGTAGCAAAAATTCTATACCAAAATCCTAATAATGGAAATCAAAAGTGAATATAGCATCATGCAAATTCAAATGCACTGCTGAGGTCCTTACCTACATCAGAGACAAGAATCTGTGATTTTCTTTTTGAAGGGCTTTTTTTTTTTTCTTTTAAAAGGTGAGATACATTAGAAGACATTATACGAGGTGTGTTATTAAGTGTTGCTGAAAAATTCCAGTGATTTGTATAATACATATCACAAATATTTTTATTAGTTGTCCAATTTATTCCTAAAATCTTTGATTTTATTGCCCATTTATTCATTCAGACGAACTTGTTAAAACAACAGCTCTTTTGAAGACTTAGGAGTACTAAAAGGCTATCTCTTAGTCTCACTCTGATAACTTGATCCCAATAATAAATATAGGATATTTATTTATTCTTTGAAATAAATTATGTCAAACAAGGTTCTTTCGGACTAACCTAGGAGCATGCCAGTTGGTTTGGTATTTCTCTAAGGTAAAGCATGTACAAAGAAATCAAGGACTAATCTATCTAACATGGTTATCATCTTTGCTCGTGTCCTCACAAATGAGTTAAATGTGGAATACTCACTCTAAGCTTTGGTGCTTAGACCTTCAAAGGAGCCAGCAAAAAAAGATAAAACTGGGAAATTGCTGTGACATGCATCTCATGGATAGAAATGTTCTGTAACTGGATTGTGGAAACAACTGAAGGGTCTGTACTTGATTCAGTCTATACTTGATGCAGTCTTCAATGTTTTTTTTTTTTTTGAGAAATACAAGTAGAGAGAATGAGTCAAAATACCTAAAAAATAGTTACTGAAATGTGAGTTGAAATTAAACTAAGGGAGAAGAGATTTATATTACATTTTAGGAAGAAATTCTTCACTCAGAGGGGAGTGGGGCATTGAAACATTTCCGCAAAGAAGCTGTGGCTGCCCCATCCCTGGTACTGTTCAAAGACAGGTTGGATGGGGCTTTGAGCATCCTGTTCCAGTGGGTGGCATCCCACTCAATCCTATTAATTAATGAGATTATTTGTTACTAGAAATATTTGAAAGACAGAAATGTAGAAATGCAGATACAGGAATTTAAAGTTCTTGTGACTTTGTGATTAGAGAGTTTTCCTAAATTGCACACTAACACTACTGGGCCCCTGCTATTGTTCATAGCCCATTGCACTGAATTCATATGAAAACAAACAAATTAACTAGCGTAAGCATAAAATAAATGAACAACTGTTGTGGGCTCTGTATCAGTATTGGATGATAATAGGCTGCATTCAGGGATAGTAGCAACTGCTCAACAAGAAGCTGCACCATTAGCACTGCAGATGTTTCAAATACACCTACATGCTGTAATATATTTGATACAATTTAACTACAAATTCTGCTCTACTGTTTGTTTCTTTTAAAATTGTTATAAAAGTTGAAATTTAGAAGAATTTATTTGTAAAATAAGCATCTTTAATGTATGAAATATATATCACACCATAAAAAATAATAATAAAAATTTACAATAAAATTTCTATGTAATGTCTGGTTTTAGAGTAAAGGTATATTTTTAGGTAATAAATTCTTCAAAAATTAATTACTTTGTTAAATAGACATAGTAGGTTTCATATCATTATTCATCAACAAATTCAGCAAGCATGTAATTTTTTTACCTCTAACCATCAGTAAGAATAAGTAAGAACAAGCCACTCCATAAATTAATACAATTTAAGTTCAAGACAGGCTTAGGACATAAATTAATAATTTATTTATAAGTGTGCTATTATTAAGTTACGGTCTATGAAAAAATGTTCTGATTATGTTAGACAGGAAAAAGGAGAAGTATAATGGACATTAAGGAGTATGTTTTTCATAAATACAGAACAATAAATAATTAGTGGAACAGATTTCCCCTTGTGCCCAGCTCTCCAATGGGAAGGAAACTCAGACCCTGACAGTTGTATGATGCTGCCAAGTGGGCGCTGAACTGCCCACCGTAGCTGGGCTGAAGGCAAGAGACAGGGCACCTCATCTGGAACTCTTTTGGTCCTTGAGTATTTGTGCAACAGAAACAATTTGCTCAGGGCAGAACAAGTGGAAGCAGAGCAGCCACAGGAGCAATCTCGAAAAGAGCCCAGAGAATAAGCTGGCTGATCTCATTTTGAGCAGCTGTAGCTGTGGATGCTCTGAACAGCAACAGTAGTGGGAGGGCCAGCTCTGTGTGATCAGAGGGCTTTGGCAGTTGTGATCTCTGAACTAATTCCAACATGTCATTGAAATGGCACATCAGGATGAAAAAAAAAGACTCTAAGGAATTTAATAGCTTAGGGGGAGAGGGCAGTTTTACTTAGGCCCAAAAATAGATTTGAGAAGAAAAGCAAACCAAACTTTTATGAATATTAAAGAAAAATAAAAATGTGTTTGGTGTATTTCCTTCCTCTCTGGGTATCGTTATTTACTAAATGGTAATTTCTTATGATAATTTTAAAATCTTTTCAATGAATAGGCCATTAGTACAAAGGAACTGTGAGCATCATCTGTAACTGTGTGACTAAAAGCACTTTCATCTGAAAAGTCACTATTGTTTCTATTTCCCTCTACATAATTAGACACTACAGCAGAAATGAAATCCAGAATTGGAATGCTTAAATTTGCATATTTTATAGGCTAGAGAAGTAGAATAACTATTGCAGTGCTAGTTTTGAACAAAGACAACCTGGATCTGATTTCTTAATTGGCTTCAGGTGTCCTATTTAATCCTAAGAAAATCAAAGCTAGAATTTTAAAGGTATTCAACTACTGATTTAGGTAACTTAAAAAACTTTTTCTAGTCTCTCTGGAAAGAGATTCAGGTCATCTGATTTTAGGCCTTTAATTTAAAAATGTGAGGTTTCCTGAGTATGAATTTATGTAGTCACTGGAAAAACTCAGGCTCCTGACAGAGGAACTTGTGACTAAGCAAGGCGTCTAAATTAAATCCCATAAAAGAATGGGATATCTGCTGCATATCACACAGAGTTAGATATTTTTACACCTGAATGTTTCTCTAATAATTCATCTTTCCTTGTTTATGTTGTGGTTTCCCCATCAGATAATGATATCTTCCCCTTATTTACCTTGCAGTAGATTCTTGAGACTTAATCATATACTGTTTATAGAGCTCTTCAAAAGGAAGCAAGACTCAATAAAACATTCAGTGAAAAGTGATAGAAATGGCCAAGAATCTGAGAAAAAAAAAATTGTGAGAATTGGTTGTGCCAAAGCATGA
This sequence comes from Chloebia gouldiae, assembly GCA_003676055.1. NCBI lineage: Eukaryota > Metazoa > Chordata > Aves > Passeriformes > Passeridae > Chloebia > Chloebia gouldiae. The sequence continues at coordinate 3,097,401 of QUSF01000013.1, read as the reverse complement.
AAGAGGTTACTTTCATTCAGTTAATTCAACTGGTTCACTGATAAAATTATATCTATTTCATATTGTGGTTAAATTGTGGAACCCATTGCCAATTAAACTTATTTTAAAAAGCAACCATAAACACAGCAGTTGTAAATCTGCTTGTTCAGGGCTTTAGAAGGTTTCTAGCGATACAGCTAAGAGCATATGATCAAATATTGCAATGTTACTGCAGTTTTTTGACCCTGCTTATCCCTTTATCAACACTGTTTCAACTTATGTACACTCTGGCCCAGACCAACTGTACCAACGGATATTTTTCAATAAACCCTTTTTATTTTGAATTTATCACAGTCCAACAGCTGAAGCATATCCATATCTAGCAGCTATGTCTGAGGATATTAAATCTGTATTTATACCTTTAGAAATGAAAATATATCCAAGCTTTGTCAGTAAAATATCTCTCTGTCCTTTCTGCAAAGTTCATTCACCTTTTTCTGTCAGATGCACCAGAGTGAACTGCATGACCTTTGAAGACAAAAAGGTACTATATGTCCTAGACACTAAATATTATGGATATGAATTTTGAAATATTCAGCATTGACTCTAAGCTTAATTTCAGCCTGACTGAGGTTGACATGAGATCTGAAAAGGTAAAAAAGGTTGTGATATCAGAATACAGATACATCCTACAGCCTCTTGCTTCAGGCATACTCCTCCAAATACAAGGGTACCAGCCAGCAAGACAAGACACAGACACAACTGGGAATATAGTTATTAAGAAAGTAGAGATGAAAGGTGTCATCAGGAACTGCATGGAGACTGGCTTGCTTGCTTTGTGAAATAACAAACTCCACAAAGCATTCAGTCACTCAGTGCCTAGCACTTAAAAAGAGAAACTACACAAAAAATGTAACTTAGAAATAAAGAAAGGAGCACTTGAGTATGTAAAACTTCTGCAGATAATGTGAAGATTGTTTAAAGACATAAGACCTAGGCACCAACATTGACTCATGCTTCCTCTTTACCATCACATTTCACTTCGTCCCTTTTTTTCTATTTCCTGGGAAAATAATTTAAAAAAATTAAAAAGTAGAAGAGGATACAAAATATCAGAAATATGTTCATAGAAATGTAGGAAATTAAAATAACCAACAATATAATCTCTAGCAGTTTAAATTTATATCAGAAGAGGTTAAGGAGCTGCCTATGACTTTTTATGCCTTTGATAATGTGTCCCTTAATGGAGCCTACAGAACAGGAAGCCAGGAGAGCACATAATCAAATGGTAAAAGTACTGACCAGTGAAATTAAAGTTATTGCAGAAAGCTAAACTAACCGTATGTATTCCTACTGGTGGGAAGACAGTTCTCAGACCAAGCCTGCATAGGAATCCACTGTCAGAGAAAAGGCTCAGAGATTTTAAAATGAAACCCAATACATAAAACAAAGCAAACCATTACATTGAACTACAGTCAATCAATAAGATCAGGCAGCTGTGCAGCAATTTGATGTCTGTGTTTGGCCATAACACTTGGTTAAGTATCAATTCCTTTGTGTAAAGCAAACTCAGTGTCAGAGGAATGAAAGATGGCAAATGCCACATTGGTATTTAAGCATAGTTTCAGAGGTGAAACTGGCACACACAGGCGTGAAAACCTAATTTCCACACCAACCTATCTGACAGAAGTTATAGCAGTTAGTATTCTGAGTAACTAACAGGGTTCTGTCATATTAGGGAAGGTAATGTAGGGATGTGGCTCTTCACACTGTATTTCTTTCAGTGTTACAACAAACATTTTCATCTGGGTTATGAAGTGGATATAACATGCTTGGTCTTCTGAGGGATTTTTATAAGATTATTTCACCAAGACAAATTAAGCAATTAAAGTGTTGTGAGATATAAAACAAAGCCAATTCTAAACTAATACTTATTTAAATATAGAAAGCAAAAACTGGGATAAATGGACAGTTTATACAGTGAAAAGAGATTGTAAAGTATGTTGATATCCTTCCACATATTTCCTGTGAAACCTATCAAGATAAAAGCTATCAGCAAGGGATTAGGTAAAGTCAGAAAACAGATCAAAAATTAATGTGGAGAGCTCATATGAAAGGTATATCTCAGGAATCCCCTTGATAAACTATTTTTTGTCAGACACATGCAATCCTCATATTAACTTTTTCTTCCGTGGTTTTTCTTGGAATTTCCAGTTGCTGCTCAGGAAGATGAGCTACTGACACAGACTTTGACTTGGAGAAGGGCTGCCGCGGTATTTTTAAAGCTCTGTATGGAAAAAAAAAACATTCAAACCACAAATCTAATGTCTAAAACTTTGTATTCATGCTTGGTTATTTAAAGAGTGAGACAAGCCTTCACTTTTTCATGCAACATTAATAAATTCCTTAGATGTAAGATCCCTTGTTCTGAGCATTAAAAAGCATATTAACAAAATGAAGTTAGCTGGATCATCCAAGTACTAAAGAGGATTCCTTAATTCATGTATATTGTGAAATAACACTGTTAACAGATAGTATAATACGACACATGCACTGAATTCTTGATGTCTGAAACCTATAGAAATGCAAAAAATTTTGCATGTAGGAAAAAAACACAATTAATTTTAAACTGCACAAGGTTTGAACAACACAAAGTACAATTCATTTTAAAACCAGTGTGATCCTAGCAATTTTAAAATGTTATATCAAGCCACAAATCCATGTCTTTTGATCGGTAAGGAAAAATTTAAAATATCTAACTAAAAGAGGTTGCTTCAGCACTCAGATTTGAGCAAAAGCTAGATATTTGCTGAATAGAGATGGCAGGGGAGAACAGGGTGTAGTCAGCTTGTGGGTTTCTAGCTACAGCTATGAAGTTATTAATACAGATGATAAGAAGCTGAGCTGGTATCCTACTCTAATAGAGAGTTATGAACACTCTAATGAAAGGCAGCCATATCTGTGTAAAAGTCCTCACAGACATGAATACATTTTATATTGTATATATTGCATCAGAAATATTCATGTTGTTAATCCAAATATATTTATATACTAAACTTTGTTTCAGGAAAGTAGAAAAATGCCACTTCTACTTCAGCCTCTAAATATAATCAATATCAATAGTAAAAAACCATTAAATTTACCCAGTACAACTTTACCCATACATCTTCCTGTGGAACAGAAATCATACCTTTTGATTCCCTGACGTTACTGAAATCACTAGCATAGACTTTTACAGATATTAACACAAGAAAGGAAATCAAATTCTTATGAGAAGTAGGTTTATATAGACATAAATTAATCAGGTTACGACTGTTCAATCATTTCAGTACAACCAAAACCATCAGCCACAGATTCTTTAGTTAATTCCAGGCTCACTGAGAAGTCAACAGGTGATTTAAAATAATTCTTTGTGACATATGAAGTAAAACTGTGCTTTCTTTTAAATAATCTCTTGGATCCATCTGGCATTAGCAGAAACTTTCCAGATGCTTTTTAAATACACATATTAAGATTGAATTGTTCTGAACTGATTTGCATGTAGTCTGTCAAAAAAAAAAATATATCTCATTCCTCATCACTCAGAGTTTTAGGAATTGTGGACCTTGAACTGATTCCCCAGTGCCTCTAGTTTATGACATCATTCTCCTCTAGTTATTAGATACATCTTTGAAATCAAATATAATTTGATTTTTTTTTCTCTATGTTAAGACAGACATAGATTTTTCTATTACCTGTACTATAAATATTTCAAATGACCAAATGTTAGGGAAAATACTAGAAAGGGGAAGATTTTTAGTCTTCCTTTGTATGTTGCAAAGGAGCCATACCACAAGTATGTACTGGTGCAAGTATGGGTAATACATCAAAAGAAGCATTCACCATCCCCTGCTATCTTTCAATAGTTTGCTAATGTCTTGATTTCCTGGTCTACTTGCACTCTGAGAGACTTAATTTGCAAAGCAAAGATAAATGCAAGGGTCTTAAGAAAAAGATTGACTTGAAAAAGTATGGTCAATACAAGATATTTTGGAAACTAATTTTTTAGTGATTTTTGTATAATTTTCAGAGCGTTGCCAAACTACTTTCATCAAGTACAATAACAGGTTCTGGAATTTGCTTTAAAAGACTTCTCATGTAACTTATAAGATTCATTGTGACTCTTATAAATCACTGCTTATTTCTACACAAAAATCCAGCTTATCCTGCCCATGTTTAACATGAAATGATTTTCATAATATGTTGTATTCTTCCCCAGATTTCACTCCATTCTTTCAGTCACACAAATCCAGAGAGAAATGAGTGGTTTTAACACATCTCAAAATTATTTGCATATTTCTTTCTTCAGGTCATTAACTGGAAGCAAGTGGACACCATCTATTCATTTATCACTTCTGCTCAAATTGATAGGTTAGACAAAAAAAAAAAAAAACAAAAACCCTGGTTGAATGTTGTACCTCAAAAAAGTAGATAATCACAGAGTCAATAAGCTTTTTATCCAGCTCAGGGCATCTCAAATATTGCAGTAAATGCAAGCAAAAAAAAGTTCCACGCCATCAAGTCTTAAACTAAACTTTAAAGACTTGGAGGCAAGGTTTTTTGTTTTTTTTTTTCCTTCTCTAGGTCAGTCTGGTGTTCAGATTTAGTTCAGCTGATTATAGAACTACAGTTTTAGTATAACAGTATTGACACTTTAGCTTAACTGTTTCTAGATCAAGACAAATATGAGGTGAAAAACTCTGAATCTGGAGAAGCACTATTTTTTATGACACTGAAAATCCACAAAGATAAAGTTTCTCCCATCATTCACTTGTTTTTCAAAACTCAAAAATGAGTTTTGAAGATCTGCTAGAGCAGCAACGGTTGTTGCACTCATTGGCATTCTGGAAAGCAAAACAATCATTCTTTGCTGCTGGAAAAAGCATCTCTGTGGATTCTTTCCAGTCTGGACTACTTGATATATTTCACATTTTATGTACTCTATAAAGAATGACATTCATATGAATGATAACTTTACCCTTTGATAGTCTAATCCTTCCAAATACAGTCACATACTTCAGCAATCCCCCTAAGGAACAAAATGAAGAATAAAAGATATCACTTGAACAAGAATGCAAAGTGACAAATATAGTCATCATTTGTCAGAGCTATCTATACCATAAAAAAAGATTTCTCAAGAAGCTGTTGTGCCAAGTTATTAACCTCACATGGTTACCACTCTCTAGAAACCTTAGATTTCATTCCTGAATGGAATTAACCTCTCACTACCATCTATTATACTGACTACACAGGCAATATTTTACACTACAACAGACTCAGGAAAAAAAGATTGTTTCATCTTTTCTACTTTGTTCAAACTACCAAGAAAAACTGTTCATTATGAAGACCTGATTGCCCGAGCAGCAGTAATTCCTAACTTATTGCCTTGAAAAACTCCGTTTATTCACATGTAAACCAGCATATGACTTCCTAGAACAGCGACTTGCTGTTAAATATGTTGGGCTAAATACCTCCAGAGGACATAGAAGCTTTGCCTGTGCTAGTTTACACTGGCAGATGGAGCTTTTAAATATTTATTAAGCATTCACTATACCCTTGCTGTGATGAAAGAAGACCTAAGGATTTCTATAAATGAGCTCCTCACCGAAGATTGAGGAGAAAAAAAGGTTAACATATCTCAGAAACAGAACTACTATTCTAAGATTAAAGAAATAAGTTTATGTGAGACAAAAATGCCAACAATTGTACCACAACATTACAATAGCTTACAAGTTTGGGATTTTTTGCACAGATAATTGCATATCTCATAGGAAGACTTTGTGTTGACAGAATTAGTGCTATAGTTTTAATTTGAAGGTCATGGCCTCAGAAAAGTATTAAACTCCTAAGGCTAGTTAAGTTAACCTCTGGTTATGTACAAAGAATATTTCATGTCTGACATGAAAAAGAGAAAAAATCCTTTCATAACTTTTTTTTAATGTTCACATATAACAAAGAAAAGAGCGTGAATAAAATGTCATTATAAAATAATTATGAGTAGTTGCTAATCTCTAGATGGCTTTTACATAGTCAACCAGTTACCACAAGGGCAGACAGAGAGCACTGTAGAAATTTCTCTTTCCGCAGTTGAGTGCAGCACATTGCAAACCCAGGAAATGTAAATATGGGGCTTTGATTGGCCCTGAGGCTGAACACATACTTATCGGAGGAGAAAACATTTAAACTAAAGAGGGATAGATTGGTTAGCAGGTGGCTAACCAGCATGATCCCAAACATAACTACAAACATTTCTTTTTCATAATTTCTCTCTCAATTGAGGATTTAAACACTTTGGATGTCAGACAAGATGAAGTGATTTTATATTTCATGGGATGGCTATCTCCAGTTGATCACTGTGTGTGTCCACAAAACACTGGGACATGATCTAGAAATGCTGTTACCTTTCCATAGAAAATCTGAAAATTAAAGCAGTGATTCTGTGAATCCTTTGGGGCCTAATTTACAGTTGCAGAACCAGGCTGACTTGGCAGAGACTTCTCTCTCATTACTGAAGCAGAAATATATGTAGGAACAGCTGTGGAAGAGCAAAACTAAAATAGAAAAGTTTGCAATGGATCTATTTGCCCACATAGGCACACACAGGCTTGTACATAAACCATTGCTGCCAGCATAATGAGCACTCCTAATAGAAATCAGATTGACATAAAAAACAGGCGGTCATTTGTGTCAGTAAATTTTGACCTTTAACTTAGTGTTCAGTGGGAAAATAAAAATTCTGTTTGGTATAATATTTTGTAGTTTTGAAGTGTAAATTCATTACTCACAGAATAAACAGAATGAAGCAGTTAGAGAAATGTTAACATACTTGATAATTTTTAAGCACATTAGATTAAAGGCATTAGTAATTTCATAAGTTTTATATGCATATTGTTGCCCTAGACAGCCAACTAATCAGACAGTGAACTTTTAGCATGTTGTCTGTTACTACATTGGCATCAGACTCAAAGTATAAAAACCAGCTTCCCTGAATATACAACCTGTTATAGCATTTTGTCTAGAGATAAAAACACACCTTTGAGGACAATTAGAATAAAAGTAGAAATGGCTATTGATTAATCCAACAGAGGTTATGTTCTATTCACTAGGGAATGCTAAATAAAATCTTTCACCATGCCAGATAACAATTTTGGATTTAAGCACAGAAAGGTATAGGCTTTACACAGGATACATGGCTCAACAAGTTAACTCTCTTGGGATTTTTGGACATTGGATAACCTAACATAAATTACAAAATGCATTTATTAATCCACTTGTTTCTAAGTCTTAGTGGGAACTCAAGAATAACTTAAAATATGTTTTGAGCAAATGGTCACACAAGTTTGCAACAAATAAACATTTTTTTAAATGTTAAAATATGGCAAGAATATCTGAAAATATTTTTCAAAACTAGTACAGTATTTTCGGACTCCTTGAACTTAATTTAGCATGCATAAATTCTATCAGCACAGATAATAACAAATAAGCATAAGGTGGACTCCACTAAGATCAGCAATTCTGTATCACATCTTGTCAACCTGCAGTTAGGACTTTTACAAGATGCTGATAGGAACCATGCTGACCAAAAGGAGCCCTATCATTACTTTCTAAATATTGAGTAAACAGGAACAGACAAAGAACAAACCACAAGTAAATGAGTGTTTGAATGAGAAAATAGATACTGTAATATGAACAAGGACAGTTCGAGGTAAAGTGAAATTCAGAGGTTTCTAAAGTGACATTCAATGTTAAATGGGAAAGTACATTAGAGTAGCTTGACTTGTATTTGTTTCAGGCTTTTCCTTAAAGCATAACAAGTTCAGCCTTGAATGCATGGGGATCTGCATTCTTATTCATTCTCTGCTGTTTCTTTGAAGCAACACAGACAAAGTTAGGAATATCTAAAAAGTTCCTGCAGAATGGGAAGAATTTACCGAAGAGTATTTGTTGGGTTTTTTTAGTCAATGTATATTTAGGCACAAACAATGAGGGTGTCAGTCAAAGATAACACCTAATTTCAGTTTTATCAGCTGCACAGGGTCACTAAACATGATGAGAATTACAGGGAATTGCAGGGTAGTCTCAGCTAGGAAACTTCCTGGCTGCTTGGAACTTGCAGCCAGATGAAGGCATCTGGGAGCAATGAAGATAAGTGTTGAGTTTGAATCATACCAGGAATAATGCTAATTTCCAAGAAACACCAGGTGCATCTATTGATTTATGAAGAGCCTCAGCAGCTGAAAAGTGGAAGATTTTGAGTAACTTTTCAAGAGCTTGATAAAAAGGCTCTACAAAATATGGAATGCAAATGGCAAAACATGTCTTTGTAGAACAGATATTTCAGGCTTGTAGATTCCTGGAATTCTCATATGTAATAAAAACCAAAATGGAATGAATTTAAAATATATACCAAAATGCCATCAGGACACTGGAAATGTTAGGATCAGCTATGGATTGCATTTCAATAGCCAAAAAGATGTTCATCTGTGTGTTTCTGAGATACTTTTTCCATAGTAAATTTTGCATTCCTAGCTTTCTTAACTTCAATAACTGAAACTGGATAAAATTAAAATTAGCATTGGTGTTACAGCTATGCGTCACAGCAAATGCAGCTAAAATCTGTGAAATAGAGAAGTAAATAAATTCAATTAAAAGTAAATAAATTCAATGCTTTTTTTTTTTATTTTAATATAGCTTGGAAATATAAATTCTACCACAAGAACAAAAACATGAAAAATTCTCAAAAGTTAAGACATAGTTTAATTCTTTGGACTTATTTCAAATAATGGCATGAGATTTAAGTTCTAAAAGATAAAATATCTCTGAAACTGTGATTTTAGTATGACAAAAAACGAAAAATTAATCCAAAACCTTCTCCATGTTCCATCTTATTCCTCTATTTGAAATGGGAAGAGACAGTTGCTTGGAATCTACTCTTTGTAAGGGAAACACAATATGTTGGCACAGGCAACAAAACAAGTATGAATATTATTAATGCGAAAAGAGAATAGCCCCTGTCCTCTAATGTGCCCTACTAAGACACTATGAACTCATGCCAAGATGTCCCATTCCTTCTAATTTCAATGGGAATGAGGCACCGTGTGAAAGTCTGAGGTACAAATGCAAAGGCATTACCATCTGGCCTGTAAAACTATTGAAGGTATTTTTGGCCTTCAAAAGTGAATGTGGTAATACTTGTGAAAGGAAGAGACAGTTCTGAAAGGACTTAGGGATATTTTGAGGATTTCAAAACAAATTAATACTTTTCAAAAGTTAAATTAAATTTGCATTATAAATAAAAGCACTAGATTAAGAAAACCCAACACTGAATGCAATAAAATTGATGTCACAAATCAAATAATACATTACTACTAGTACAAGTGTGAAATCATGTCAATGTCTGCTTTTATTCCTATGAACTCTGAAATTCAAAATAAGCTGCTATTTTTTTTCTGAAAAATAGCTTTCATAAGAGGGCCATGCTTGTATTTCTGCATCTAAATGGATCCCATGCAAAAAACCCAAACCAAACAAAAAACCAAAACCAACCAACCAACCAACCAACCAACCAAAAAAAAAAAAAAACCACCAAAAAAACCAACTTGGTAATCTGGTTATTTTTTCATTAAAAAAAAATTACATTTTTTTTCTAATTTCAATTTTTAAAATATTTTGAAAATAAAATTTTTAAAACTTTATAGAAATAATAATGACTCTATACATATGTTTCTTTATAGTTCCCATTGAAGATTGATAGTTTGTCCTCAGTTGTTCTAACTTTGTACAGAGCTTCCTGGCAAATCGAAAACTAATTAGTTCATTTATCATCTATCTAATTTTTGTCTGTCATAATTTTTAAAAATATGGTATGGCTAATAATAGTAAAGACATTAAACATTGTTTACCTCTGCCTTGCTCTCAGCTGGCTTTTTCCCTAGCAAAAAATGAACATGTTTTTAAAATAAAAACCTGAGTTTGTCCTGAAGAGTCTGAGTTAATTTAAGGCATCCAACTGATCTGCTTAAAGGTTTAAAATCAGTCAAGAGAATATCTGCAGAAAGCAATTCACCCTCCAGAGTTCCCAGTCTGGCAGTACATTAAAGATCTCTCTGAATGCCTCAGTTCACCAAAATGAATCTGTGCCTGTTTTATATGCATGCTCCCTTCATCCCATACATGTTTTAAAAGTAAAAATAAAATCTTTAGTTTTCCTAATGTAGTTTGTTAGTTAGAATTTAAGCCAAGTCTCGATAGGTCCTATGTAGCTTTTACACAACTCCTGACTACCACAGAGTGTTGTTTGAGTTCATAATCAAGTCTCAGCTTCCTGCACTGTTTGCTGTCTGCATCAGCCAACCTAGAACTAGATAAATGTACAAACAGCTTCCTCACATGCATGACAGGGGCATGGCCCACGCACTGCAAAAATCCATCCATGTGCTTAGGCCAGCCTGTGCCCTCCTGCTTGGCACTTAATGCTGTTAAAGGGCACAAGGTGATCTCAAAAGTCAAGGGCAGGAAAAAGAAAGGACACATTTGGCCATTTCTCCCCACAACTAAAATTGTCTTTCTGTCTGGCATGTGGAAGATGAAGAAAGTAATGACATTAGTCCAGTCACTTTGACAGGCAGCACACAGGAAATTAAATGTGCAGAAAGCCAGCCAGGCTATCAGAACTAAACCTATTAGACTAAGACATCATCCTTATTCCAAATACTGTCTCCTTAATTCATGCTGAGTGCTTAATGGTCACACCTAGTTACAAATTACTTTTTTGGTCAAATGAAGACAATTAAATTGCTAAGTAGTATCAATGTTGCAGCATGTCAAATCTCTTGGAAACTACAGAAAAGTATTAAAAATCCTGCACACCTCATTCCAAAAATATCTAATTTCATTGTTTTTGTTTACTCCACTGATTCAGTTCTCCTCATCTATTTATTTTCTTAAAGTTATAAATTTGAAATAATGGGAACACAGGAGCTAGGGAAAAATCCCCAAGACCAAACAAGCAAAACCATGAGGATATTCACAGTAGTATTATAATGGAATAAGATGGACTTGAATGCTAATTGCTCTATAGTAAATACTAAACAAGTACACCAATCACAAAACCTGAGATGATTTTTAACTGCAAAAGTGGCAGTAAGAGCTCAGTTTTGCTAGAACTGTTGAATACAAGCCCTAATACTTTTGGAATAATGTCTGGACAGAGGGTTGTTCACATCATGGTTTATTTCCAGCCGGCAACTAAGCACCACATGCCCACTCACTCACTCACTCCCACTCCTCAGGAAAGAACTCGAAGAGTAAAAGTGAGGAAAGCCAAGGGTTCAGATAAGCACAGTTTAATGAGGAAAGCGAAAGCCACATGCACAAGGCATTTATTCACCTTGCCATGGGCAGGCAGGTGTTCAGCCATCCCCAGGGACACAGAGCCCTAGCCCAGGTAACAATGAAAAATTCCATCACTCCAGATGTTTCCTGCTTCTTCCACAGTTTTATATGCTGAGCATGATGTCATATGTTCTGGAATACTCCTTTGGTCAGGTGGGGCCAGCTGTCCTGGCTCTGTCCTCTACCAATTATTTGTGCACCCACAGTCTCCCTGTTGGAGGGGTAAGGTGAGGAGCAGAAAAGGCCTTGAAACTGCTCAGCAGTTACAAAAGCAGCTTTGTGTTACCAACACTGTTTCAGCACAAATTGAAAATCTAGCCCCATGCTAAGAAAATAACCTCTATCCCAGCTAAAACCAACAAAAACCCAACATCTTGGTGGTACGACAGAACAACTTGCAGAAAATTTTGTTTCAGAAAAATGGCAGCTGTTCAGGGTATCATATATTTTACTGAAGTACTAAGATTATTAATGAATATACTTGAAAAAATTGCCACATACATCTCTTCTCTGCTCCTTTCTGGAAACAGAGGAACCTCCAGGGAACTCCTCCCAAGGAACTCCCAAGGAACACTAAGGCTTAAAACTACTGGATGGCATATGTTTGCTTTGATCTCTCTGATGTGTGGCCTCAGTGCAACAATGGGATAGCACAGGTATTTAAATAACAGGCCATACACATTTGATGAACTCTGCCTAAAGCTAGAAAAAACAACATATAAACGAAAAAGGCTCAGGTCCACCTGGCCACCTGGCCTACTTCAAGGATCCAGACCAGTTTACAATTTGCATAATGTCTTGATCTATAAATGTGATTCAATCAGATTATATTGTGACACTGGTTGCCAGAAGACTGTTTCAAAATCCCTCCTAGACTTGCATGTTGTTCTGCTGCTGGCCAACTCTGTCATTCTGTTTTCACTTGAGGACTCTGAGGAGAAAATCCCTTTTGTTTCTAATATAATTTTGGGTTTTGTCTTAGTTGAAATCTAGGAATGAGGCATTCATTAGATTCATTTAAAAGTCTTTCAAGACCTTTTAAATATGGACTGTCCTGCTAGTTTAATATATATACAATTCATAACAATTCATAACAATAAGTGCCACAAGTCTGTCTCAGTATTGCATGAAAGCTACTCTAATGAGAGGAAGCTAAAATTAATTGGCAATAGGGGAAAAAGAAGTCAAGGCACATGTTTAGTTCTTGATGCTCTTCCATAGTACAGGAATAGCTATCTCATTCTTCTGCCATATGGGCATCCTTTTTGAAATGGGCAATCAATCCAGTACACACTGTTCACAGGAGATTTCACAAGGGCATTTGGTACTGGGGTCACTGTGATCTTCACACTCTGCAGCTATTTTCCCTTACAAACTCTGCCTCTTCCATCCACAATCACTGACTAGAATGATGTGAACAACTCATCTCTTCTGGAAGAGTTAAAAAAAACCCAACCCACTAACAGCAACAACAAAAAATCCCCAACAGCTTTCTAAAGGTATAGAGGTTTTTACTTGTTAATTAAGTAGTAAATTATGATACCAAGACCATAAAGAGGGATATGCTTGACCTTTTATCATACATACATTAATAACCTCGCATAAAAACATTACAGTGAGAATGAAAATTTTGTGTGGATTTGGAAATGCCACATGAATTTTTTTTTTTCAGCTATTTGTGGAGGGAAAAGGAAGAACTCTCCTTCAGTCTTCAATATTAGAAACAGGTTATTAGAAACAGAAGTTTTATTGGCAAAATTTATGTATGATGTACATCTGTTAATGAAATGGAGACATTAAAAGAAAAATTTTAATATACATAAACAAATTTGAAAATATTAAAGTCTGGTCATGTGCGAGCTAAACCCAAATAAGGATTTCATATTATATTAAGAATTCAAATGCATTGTCCTGTGAGTGTTTATCATGTACACATTTGAAAATCATGCAACTTTTTCCTCCCCTCAATTTCTCCAAAATGCTTTATGCAGTGACTAAATTACCATCTTTGGCAACAAAATAAGCTTCCACAACGTTCCAAAAATATGTCATACACTGTCTTGTTTGTAATTCTCGACAAAAACTCTGTGCACATACACTGATGGAAATTTTGTTATGCATCTACAGCAGCCACACTGCAGAGAAAAGCAGATCCTAGAACCACACACAGCTAACTAGGTTGGAAAAGATCTTTGAGATCATCAAGTCCAACCTATGACCTAACACCACCTTATCAACTAAACCATGGCGCTGAATGCCACATCCAGTCCTTTCTTAAACACCTCCAGGGACAGTGACTGCATCACCTCCCTGGCAGCCCAATACAATGCCCAATCACACTTTCTGTGAAAAATTTCTTCCTAATGTCCTACCTCAGCCTTCCCTGGTGCAGCTTAAGACTGTGTCCACTTGTCCTGTCACTGGCTTCCTAGAGAAGAGGTCATCCCCCACCTGGCTACAGCTTCCTTTCAGGCAATTGTAGGGAGTGATAAGGTCTCCTCTGAGCCTTTTTTTTTTCCAGGCTAAACACTCCCAGCTCCTCCAGCCACTCCTCAGAAGACTTGTGTTCCAGACTCTTCATCAGCCTTGTGGCCCTTCTCTGGATAAATTCCAGCATCTCAATACAATTAAAAAAAAAAAATACATGTAATGATACAGATTTTAAATTATGCCTAGAAATCTGCAATAGTTTTTCCTCAAAGAGAGAAATGCTAAATCTATAATTTCATACAAGAGCTGTCTATATTTCCAATAACATTACATTTGATATGAAAATAACTAAGTGATACCTTGCAAATTTCAGATAATCTCTTGACCAGTCAATATTAAAAAGACACATAAACATGATAAGGGAGGCATTAGCAGCTGCCTTCAAAGTTCATGTGAGTACACAAATAAGAACTTAGCACTAGGTTCATGACAATATTAAGCAACATTCCTGACTTCTGTGGGTGAGTTTAATAAGAGCTGAACTCATTAGAATGTTTTAGTTTACTTGATAGCTTCCACCAGTATTTTTAGCTACAACTCTGAATACTTATGCACACATGAATGTTTGAGTGGCACATGTTGGCAAAAATCACTGATTTATCTTATGTATCCCATAACAACCTATAGATGTGAGATATACATATTTCATAATATAATCTAACAACCATAATTAAACATTGATTTCTCCTTTTCTAGAAATAGTCTGAAAAGAGAAAGGAATAAAGAAAGATTATATAAGTTCATAATCCAAAGGTTTGAGGAAGAGTAGCTAGCATCTTTTGAACTGCTAATGCTCCTAGTAAGGACTAGGAGACATTCTACTGTGTTTTGTCATAGTCATTGTCAAGATGACTAGGATTTATTTCTTAAAGAAAAAATGCACACTGTGCAATGAGAGAGGGTTTTGTGAAGCTTTTGATTCCTGTCAGTTTCTTCTACTACAGTAGAAAACATATAAGAAAAAAAAAATGCACTCGATATGATAGATACAAACCTCAAAATATCCACTGTATTCCCTACCAGGGTATCCAAATAGGCAAATAAAATTTGATAGCTTAAATTACCCAAGTTGCAAGTCTCTCCAATTCATGAAAATTACTAATCATTCCTTGAAATTAAATATTTAAATGCTTTTCATTATTGAAAAGCAATGAGATCATAATTGGATTTCACCTAAGCAAAAGTTAAATAAAGTATTACTTGAGAACGGAAGAAGTTAGCTCCAGTGCAGTATATCTTCTCTTGCGAAATTACAGAATACTTATCCTAAAACATTCCCTAACAATTGGTCATTGGCTTTGTTCCAAAATTGGACATGGTCAAATAAACATTTAGAACTCACACATCAGGGATATTTTGCATTTTCTGCAACTTTAATTGCTCAGGGACAGAGCTTTTAGTTTATGAATCTATATCTGCAAGGACACATTCATTACAGGCTGAAACAAGGGTAGGATATAGCCACCATGCACATATCAATCACAATTCAGAAATCATTATTTGGTGTACCTAAACAAGTAAAGTCAAATTCAGTTTTTTCGTTTCAAAAACTTTCATTGGCCAACAGGGAAAGGAAAGCAATGGAAATAATTCTTAATGGAAACAACAATTTGAAAAAAAATGTCTTAGTGAAGACAAAGCAATAAATGGATGAAGTAGAAAGATCAGAAACACTTAAAATTTGTATTTTTCCTCTCAGTCCATACAATTATTTTAAAAAACAAAAACCCAGCCAACGAAAGGTTAAAACAGACTAATTCGTTTTTAGTTTCTCTATAAATGCAAAAAAATCCTTAAGTAGTGTTTTGGTTTGAAAGCAAAACTAGTGAGAGACTTTAAGTCAGAAATACAATTTATTGGGAAAAGGGGAAAAGGACAAAAATACATGCAATAATATAAAGGGAAAGACTACTGACAAAGTCAGAATACGACTTGGCTAGCATGTTGGCAGCAGTCTAAATTGGAGTAGCTGCAGTTTTTTTGGGATGGCAGACGTAGTCGCTGTGGCCTCTTAGAGAACTTGTGAAAAGGCTGACTCTTTTGTTTAGAAATCTTTAGTTTTATTTAGGTTGGAATGCCTAACTCTTCTTCTCTGGGCAGAGCATCTTACAATGGGTCATTATGAGTTTTAAGGTGTGTCTTTAATCACCAGCTCCTGGACAGTGTTATCTCTGGGTCATGTGCCAAGGCACTGATGGGGCTATTAACAGCAGATAAGGAAAACTGCCCAAGGCAACTCCTACTCAGATGGTAAATAGGAAAACGTTTGTTTTTTAATATTGGACAAGTAGTTTTACTAGTCCCTCTATTCTCCTTTCTTCATCTTCTCAGTTGTCTGGATGATTCTTCTGTTTTCAACAGTCATTCCTGTATCTATCCCTTCCAAGCATTCACCAAGCTCCTAACTGCAAAAAAAAAAAAAATTAAAAGTGGAAAAAAAAATCACACTACTTCTCCTAACTTAGTTCAAAGTTTTTTTGTTGTTCTTTGCTTTTTCAGCAATAAGAAGAAAATATTTCTATTATTCTTGGTATTCTTTATGGTCTAAGATTCTTCTGTGTCGATCAATATCCCACTGATTAACACAACTGTCACATATTTCTGTTAATATTAATGCCATGCTACACAGAGACATATGTGTCTGCAGAAAAATAAATTTCAGTGTTAAAAGTATGGTTGGCAGCATAGAAACTGAAAAGGCTTAAAAAACCTATTAATGGTATATTGTCTAACTGAATTTCATTAGTGGAAAAGGCATGCCATTTATAATATAAAGTATGTGAAGCAGTTTAGCTCCTTTGAGATGGAAAATGCTATAAAAATGACAAATATTATTTCCATTAAAAATTACACTATTTCCAAAAAATATTATTGGAAATAGGGTAAAGCTGCAGGAATAAAACTTTTCAAAAGCCAGCTATTCCATTTATTAACAAGTTTAAATTAATATAATGTAAAAATGTAAGTAAAAGCACCTTAAAATATCTTGATAAAAACTGATCTTATTCCTGGTAAAAGATGACCCTTAGGTCTAGAAGATGAACCTCTAAAAATGAGCATGATATAAATGTGACAACTGTCATTTGAATTAATTCAGAATGAAGTTGATCCAAAACATAGTTCCATGCCAGCTACTGTTGAGAAGGTTGACTTCCTTGCAGAACAGAAATATAAAAGTTAATCTCAAAGTTTGATAGAATGACTCAGGTAGACCTTTGTCTGTTATTAATGAGCCAGGTAATTACTTCAGAGTTTAGAATTTATATCTGTTCAACAAAATTAGTTTCATTTAATCTCAGATATCCCTGTGAACACTACCTTAAATTTTAGCACAAAAGCAGATCTAAATGCATTTCTATATGATATATTCACAATTTAAATAAAAGCTTGAAATTGCTGATCAAGATCAAATTAGTAGTAAAATATGGCAACACCAAATGCTTATGATGCCTGACCTCAGTTATGAGTGTTTTCTCTCTACTTCGAAAAAATGCTATTATTTTCAACACAACATTATATTCTTAAGACCAAAGGGGAGTATTTTTAGGGGAAGAGCTGTTAGCCCATGTACAGCACTAAAGAAAGAGATGAAAGGCCAAGTGATGCTGCTGCAAATTTAACACATTGATGAAAAGTAATATTTTTTTTTTTAACTCAATATCTTTGACATTTACTTCAGCTTCTTCTGGACCAATTGTGATCTTTCTGTATAGATTAAAAAAAAATCACCATACAAAACAATACATAATATTCTCTTGTTCACTTTGAGGAATAATATATTCAGTCTTGAATTTATGTGACAATACATTAACTAAGATGCCTTTTCTTCTTACTAACTCATACTAATCTTCTGCTGGCAGACAGCCTGTATTTTCCAAGCTTTCCTATTTCTGTACAGGATGGCTTAAAAAAATTCACATTGACCTAAAGAATACGCAGTGGCTTATTCCTTCCAAAAGGAATAAGTGCCAAATTCAGAGAATATTTACTTGACTTTCCCAACTAAATTGGTTTCTGTTCAGGGTATTATTCTTGTCCCGTACGGTAGAAATAATAATCAGTCATTCAGACAACTAACCTATTTCCTCAGGTTACTTCCTTTGCTGCTTTGTACCAGAATATCTTAGAGGTATTTTATGTAACAAATACTGTTAGATTTTTTTCAGGCCAAGCCTAAAAATTTATCAGCTGTGGTCATATGCTTTGAAGTGTAGGATGTCTTCCAACAGTGTCCCGGTCATTTTATGATGAACATATGATTATCAAATCAATGTCTTTGTGGGAATATTTACTTAGTGGGGAACAGAAAAAATGTCAATTCCAGAATGCAGTATTTATATATTTTTTATTAGAACCTACAAAACAGACGTGCCACATTCATGCCCGGACGCATTAATCTTTCCCTTTAGATATTTATTTAAATTATTTAAAATATTATCATAGCTTGTGATGATAAATCACCGGTCTTTTGTGCCAAGAGTACATATTTGAGGGTTTTAAATATGAGTATGTGACATGTAGGAAGACAGATTGAAACGATATCAGATCGTCTGTAAGGTTTGTCTCCCAAGGCTTGTTCAATATCTAATAATTCCTTAATGCAGAAACTGAGCAATCAGTACAGAGCAGCAAAATTTGTCTGTCTTTCTAAAATATTTCTTAAATATGTGAAATTACTTCAGCTTTCTTCTGATTAACCAATTATTTATCAAAATAATTAGAACTATGTAGTTTGCTTTGTTATATCCTTGCATGCAAAGAAGAATTACACAATGACTACCTATATTCCATATTGACTACAATAAAATTAAAATAGTTCATTGGATTGGTTAATTGAAGAGATCTAGTGCATTGTTATAACTCCTATAATATTCCTACAGCAGTAAATTATGTTTTCAGCTATGTAACTATCCAAAGTAATTTAGGCAACCATATACAACTACACTATGGACCAACATCATTGTCGGTATATCTAAATATGTTTCAATACGCTAATAAGAGCTAAGAAACCATTGCTTCAAAGCACAAAACTTCTATAAACCAATAAAACTCCCTCTAGATCCTGCTGTTTTACCCAAAGATTTTTCTTTAATTATACTAGCCCCAGTAGAGTCCCAGATTTGAAGATAGCTGGTTCAATTAATATGAAATATGAGCAATTTCTTAGAGGGAAAAAGAGGAGAGGGATAATCAGTATTTAGAACCCTCATATTGCTTCATAAGCAGAAAACAACCTACTAAAGGTGTTTCATTAAAACCACCCTCTTAATTACTATAATTAAAAAAAAAATTGAACAGCAGTGGTTCAGATTAAACCATTAAAAAAACTGAACAGCTTGGCTTTTACCAAATTATCTACCCTGTTACATGATGCTTTAGCTGACACTTTACATCTTGCCAAGCATCCTCCATGAGATTTCCCCAAAGGCTTGAAGCCTTAAAGGATTCTGTGACAGCAAAAGCAATCAGTAGTGAATCACAGTTGGGATGGCACCTTCCAACACCCTGGAAGTGTGACAAGTCCATAAGTTCCCCACAGTGCCTTGGAAAGCTGCCAGTGACATGATTGCTACTTATTGTCAGGAGATTCATAAAGAAACTCCAATCTTTCCACAAGTTTAGAGAACCAACAGGGAGTCAGAAATCACTCCACAAGATTTTTCAGAACCTCAATAATATTGTTTTGGCTGACCTAATTAAACCATCATACAGAAATACTGTTATACAACTGATGCAGAAATATGCCATCACAACACAAACATTTTTATAGTGTCTTCCTTTAAAAAAAAAGGGATAGTGTTTCAATATACAAAGAAAAACAGCCATTAAAGGAACCTATGGTTTCCACTGAAAACTCCAACATGAAAACAAATCAACATATATGTACTTGTTTTGCTTCAGTACTATAGGCAATAAATATATTTTATTCTGACTTAGCAGTCACAAAAATTCTCTTCGCTATAAAATATTCCTCCATCCTGGACAGACGCTGATACCTGAACTATAGTAATTCCCTAAGATCTCAGCTTTATCAGATGTCTCACTTTTCATTTAGCATTTTTGAGCAGGAAATAAAATAAATTCAATCTAAAGGTAAAAGTTTCAAGGTCCTAAAGGAACTTCAACAGATAACTCCTGTTTGGTTAAGGTACGAAATGACTGAGAGTCAGTAAAGGACATAAAAGTGAAATAAAGATATTGCAAGCATATTTTTTTTTTGTGAACTAAATATTTGCACTTATTTAATACAAAGTGCTAAATAAGTTGCAAGTATTGTTTTGTCAGATAACTGAGAGAAGTTCTTTAACACTTGAAGTCAGAGTTCAAATGGATCTTTCAACAAAATGAAAACAAAGAAAAAATGCTTGAACAATTATTGTTTTAGTACTTTTATTTGTTTGTTTTTTTTTAAAGATCAAATATATAATAAATAAATCTAGTCTGTTTTAGCTTTGCTTCAGGTTCAATCCAATGCAGCAGTCTTTATTTATGTTAGTAAGTAACGTTCTCTACAATAATAGGTCCAAAAAAATGTAGATGAAACCTCACCATACCTTACAATTTTTTCTTTTAGATTAACTTGATTGCAGAACTAGCGTAGTTTGGGCATTTTGATGCAGATTGCTTACAGACTTTCCGTCTGTGTTTTGCAGTATTAGATGTCATATCAGAAAGGTTGTAATGTTTTCCCTTCTGAGAACATGCTTTGAAACATTTTAACACTGTGCTGCAGCAGCTCCTCAGATATATTTGTGTCTTCAGTAAACCAAAACTTACAGACATTCATTTTCTTGTGATAATTTTCCTAGAATGCCTATTTGCCCTTATTTCCCTGTGCAAACCACAGAAGTTTTTCTATTATCTCAGGGATTTAAAATATTTGAGGTATGTTGAAGATATAATCTTGCCTATGACTGCATTTGAAACATTGTGGCTAACTTTAGCAAATTTAAAAAAAAAAAGCCCTGTCAATAGAAAAAAAAATTTCTATAAAAATGCTTTATATATATACAGTGGTTGCTGTTTGAATTTTTGTAAGAATAGAAGGAGACATAGAAAACAAAACTAAATGTATCTCTACAAATCCTTGTAATTTGACAGTTCTTCTAGCAGATTCAATACTCTTTCTTAAGAAGATCAAGGAAAAATTTGATATCACTGGAACTGAGTCATCATTATGACTAAACCCTATTTCCCTTATCTCCTTATGCCCAAATCAGTGAACAACACAATACTACATCTTCTCTGACAATGTTCAGTCAGGGCAAACTTATTATTGCAAATCACTTGCAACAGTAAAAGCAGAATCACCAAATCCGAACTCTATAAATGTATTAAAGAATAAGTTAAGCTGTTCTATTTGGAAACTATAATAAATTTCCCAAATATATGCTTTATATAGGTGTTTCATATTAATTTACTCTTTAAAAATAATAATAAAATTATGGTACACTTCTACATTAGCATCTTTTTTGGGGCCCTCTAAGCTTCTGTTAACCTCTTATGTTTTTATATAGTTATCACAAGGTCTATAAGTAGAAATACCTTGTTTATTCCATAGTAAAATGGTTTTTTTTGCTTTTAGTCATGGACACCTGAATATCATGACAGTTACTATGACAATTTTCATCCTTTTGCAAAAGAAATACTTCTTACACCTGGGCCTGACTACTACATGGGATAGCTTTATCTTTTCCTTGTAACAAAGGGGTAACAGGACCATAAATTAGAAATTGCCGGCAAATCATATTTAACTGGTCATATGAATAATTCATTCCTGTTACACAGAGGATAGAACCCGGACAAGAAATCCTTGCTAATTCATAAGAGAATGGAGGTGGGCACTGGAGGAAAAGTTCATAGGTTGTGACAAGTGAACATCAAAATAATAAATCTTATGGATCTGTTTTGTATTTGAAAAAAAAAATGTCTCTATTTTCAAGGTTCAATAATTCTGAGTTTTACTGATAATTACAAAAAGGTAATTGTTTATAAAGGCCGAGCTCCTGAGTGTCAAACTGAACTGAGGATTAAAACTGGTTAAATTTGGGATTCAAGGTCTGTGCCATGGTATCACAATATTAAATCTTACTGTTACTAGTGTCCAAATTGACCTTTGTCTAATACTTAGAAATGGACTGCCAGCTTCATTTAAAGTTGGGAACAATATTCCTTTATATCTTCCTTTTGTAAATAAAACACCCATCTTCTTATGGAGAATTAATAACTTAGATTTTGCCTGCTTTATAATATATTTCTAAAGCATGGAGATTTTCTAGCTTAACTTATGTTGCTTTACATTTTTGGCTTGACTACATTTGGGAAAAGAGCATGCTTAGATTTAGCGCCGAACTGCTTTTCAGGGACCAACCAAACATAGATAATTTTGTGGTGTATATCTCATTGTCAAGAAAGTAGGAGAGTTAACAGTCCAGAACAGGTTGAAAAAATAAATTTCCCCGGATAGTCACAGCTATATAGATATATTATTTAATGTCAGTGACAATATTTGTGAAATTGCTTACAATCATGTTTTATATTTACCCAAACTAGCTAATAATATTAGATTTTCAGTAGCTTTCCAAACTGTTAAAATACAAGAAGGATATCACAATCATATGCTTTTAAGTATATATAAAAGGTTAGCCTATCAAAATGAACAAAAACCTTATTTTACAAGTATTTTTCCATGTATTTTATGTGTCCTATATATCAATACACATGACAGATCCAAGAAGGAATGTTGCAGCTCTTCACTGTAAAGTTAGATCTTGTAAGCTGAGCTAGGTGAAGAGTTTAGATAAATGCAAAGCAGAAGTTTTAAACATCATATAATTTTTATTTGATTAACAGAATTCATCCTGAAACCAATTGTAGGTTCAAGGCACTCTTAACTTAGGTAATTTGCAAAAGGGCTTTTATCTTGCCCTTTGCTTACTCTTTTAAACACTCTTGTGTTGTTCTTTGGCAAAATGAAGAAAAAAGTTCTTTAATATGCCTGTGAGTTTAATATAAATACTTCACATAAGCATATATCTAAATTTATCAGAGGCTAAATACCAATGGAGTACCAATAGTTTTCCAGTAAACACATCAACATAATAGACTCACTTCAATGATATTTTTGAGTAAGTTATCCTCTGAAGATGTACCTGGATCTTATAAACAATTCAGGGAGATAGAAGGATCTACTGTTAAGCTTAACATGTGTTCACATTGTCTTCATACTAGTTTTACCAGTAACTCTTTATGAAAACTTCAAGAAACATCATTCTTGGGCTTTTTATTGAATTTAAAGGTGTTAATTTATTGAGACAAGTAAACATAAAGTCAAAAAATGCTTTTGAATATGTGTGATTTCTAACAAGCAGAAATATGTTCCAAAAGAATTAATTTGCAATTGGTTGATTTTTCAGTCTTTCTTTACTTTTTCCCATATTAAAAAGAAAATAGTGTATGAAAATTCATTTATTGTATGCATTAGCTCACAAAAGTAAAATCTGATTGCAGATTTTACTCAGGCAATTACAAATGTGAGGTAAGAAAATTTTGTAAAACATAATATATAATGTATATGCATTTCAATACACTTGAGATTAGGCCAACATACCACAAGATGGCAGATGAAGGCAGCTAAAGTGGCAACATGCAGAAAAAGTAAGTTTGTGGATTGGAAAAAAACTAATGTTTTTGAAGTTTCCTTAACTTATTATTAGAGGAAAGAAGTTTCAGAAGATAACTTACAAAAACCAGCTATCCATGTTCTCTTGCTGTTCTTGAATCATATTTAGACCTTAGAACTGCAGCACCTCAGATTCAATATTTAGATTTAGACAGAGTATTTAATGAAAAATACTCTTTGGAATCAGGAAGTTTTCTCCATTCATCCTCCTAGCTGTAATTCCAGAAATGATAATGATTTCTCTGTGACCACCAAGCCTTGTAATGCACTGGGCACAGATTAGGAAAGGCTGGCATTTTCTTATTTGATGAGAATTTGAAACACTTCCTCACCTTCCACAAAAACATGCTTAACAACTGTGTAATCATTATATGAAAACAATGAATTTTCTCTGATTTCCACTTGCTTCAACAAGTGGTTGCTTCTGATGAACTTGCTTCAACATGCATAAAATACAAATGAAACCAGAGTATGAATGTGATAGCGTGGTTTCACCAAGTGTATTAAGTGTATAAAAAGTGAGAATAGAGAGAGTGTTCTACTTGTTGATTTAATAAGTACTTCAGCTTATTAACTCACTTCAGCTGCACTACTGTTTGCAGCTCTGAAAGCCTACATCTTGGGTCAATGTTTGAAAAATATTTTTTGCAAGCACAGAAAATAGTCCATAGATTAATATCCAGTTTTTAAGTCTCACTGTGCTGCTTGTCTGTTCTGCCATGGTAGAATTTCTGAGTAGGGATCAAATTAGAAATTAGGGTTCAAGTGAAGACATTTCACACAAAATCATAGCAGTCTCAATATTTTAGGAATATTCAACAGAATATATTATCTGATGTGGCAGTTTTCAGGACTCTTTCTTGTGGTTGTAGTCTCATGTCACTTAACATAAATCACATAGAGATTCTTTATCTTTCAAGTTCAGGTTTGACCTGGAACCAAATTCTTTGTTTCTCCTCGATTTTTTCTGCATGACATTTGGTGACTACCTCAATACCTTACTGGATCTATTTTCTGGATCTTTATTGAAAAAAAAGTAACATTCTGTAGCATCTTGACCGTTTAATCTGAACATTTAAGAAAGCCTGAAGGACATAGTTTACTTAAGAGGCAGTACCCAGGAGGTAATCTCTTCTGTTTAGAAGCTCATACCTGCAATTTCTAGAAGAAAAAAAATAGAACTGAAAATTGAGTGCAAAGGGTAAAAACTGAAACCTATCTCTGAAAATCATCTCACAGCTGACAACTCACACTCATTCATCGCCTACCCTTGTGGTGATCACACACAAAAGAGTTTTTGCCATAGGCATTGTATGCTAGGTATCTTCATGGGGTTTTTTGCCATTTCATTAATTATCCATGGAGAATTTATAGCTTTCATTAGACAAATGTTCACTTAAATTGGGGAAAAAAAAATCTGTAAATTAAAAGACTGAAGCACTGCAATAAACCCTTAAAAATTAACATGAATATCAGTACAATCTACGCAAAATCTCTTGCTTCAGGGATGCTTCGGGGCAAGGAGGTCTCCTATTTCCTCTATGGATAACCATATGTTTACAGTAGCTCTTTGCAGACAGTTATCAAACAGTACATTAACAAAGCTAAAGCTGCCATTTAGGGTGGTGAGTCAACTCAAAAGCCAGAAGAATAGACCAGCTGTCTCAGCTGTAAAGCATATGTAGCTGCTAAGTTTTGCAGGTCAAAAGGGAGATATCTGGAAAGGAGCTTACCTGCATTCAATTTATTTTAGAGCGGCAGGGAGGCAGATGATTCCAGTTTAGTCATCACAGGACATATGCAATCCCATCTTTTTCAGTCAAATAGATGCTGTGGAAAATAAATGTATGCAGATTGGGTAATATGCAAGTCAAGAATAAACTTGATCTGAATGCATAACATTGACAACATTCACAAAAATGTAGGTGGGTAGCTGAAATTAAGCATAACAGGGTTACTGCCATCAAACTGTTTTCAGTCATTTAGTAATTACTGAGAATTGATCTGCAGGATCTCAGCAGGATCTGAGAACATAGTCCATCATCAATAACATGTGCAGGGTTAGCATGATGAAACATCAAAGCTTATGCAACATAAGGTTGTTTCCTTATTTTCTGGCAACTATGATGCCATTCAATCTGCAGAAGGGTAGGGATAAAGAATCACAGCACAAGATCTATGCTGTAAACTGACTAAGAAAAATTCTGGAATGAGATGATTATTACCTGATGTAATAGCTGAATGCAGGAACATGACAGATCAAACCTGTTCTGATTTGAGCATTAATTTAGGGTAACATGAATGGCTTCTGGAAATGCAAGATTGAAAACAGCCTCATGTGCAACTCTTTGCAACTAATGGGTGAGAATGGGAGGTTTGGTGTCTGTAGATCAAAAACAGTGGTGGGAAACTGATTGCTAGTTTCACAAGATGACTACTGGGAAAAATATACGAAATGAGCAGCTACACATGGCCTAAATTCCTTTTTTGCCCTGATACAAGTCACTGCATAAACTAATGTTAAAGTGGAAGCACAACAATATGGTAACATAAAACATAACTTTTTACTTAGGAAAATCTTTCCTGCACAAGCTCAGAAACCTTAAATTTCTTCAGTCTCCCTGTACCATCCTACCCCTACAGAAAGATCCTCAAAGTTCTCTCCTATAGACAGGGAAGGAAAACCTGTCAACAACTTGGGTTTGAGAGCCAGAATTATTTTTTCTTTTTACTTCTAGCAGATGCCATCATTTTATTTTTGATTAAATAATGATTTATTTTTTAAAATCAAGGATCAAAGCTTTCATAGCAGTCTATGCTATAAAAGCATTTCAGCAAAAATGCGCCTATACTGAAATAAATACAAGCAAGACTCCAGGAGCAGATGATGCTGAACCAAAGAAAACATTGTAAACTGAACACAATAGAGACAACAGGGAAAAAAAAATCAAAACCATTACTTTGCCTTGCAAAGTATGGTTATTTGCAATAATAAATTAATACTGAATGAACATTCATTTCCTCTACATCTCTAGATTAATTTAAATGTATAAGCTAGAGTTTCATTTACTTTTCAACATGTAGAATGAAGAGGAAGCATCTGATTTTGCAGTTGTTCCAAGTAATTTTAAATGCAATGGATTGTGTCCTATTAAAAAAAAATCCTGTAATGAGAGATTTCCCTTATTTTTCTAAAATAGTCTCAAAATCTTAGAGCAAATAAACAGAAATGAAAGCAAAATAAAAAGACTCCTATCCGAAGACATACAGAAAGTATTTAGTGATGCTGCCATTAATGGCTAAAGTATTTTAGTAACTTCATCAGAAAAACAGACTACTTTGAAGGGTACCTTATAATCTGATAAATTAGTGCCCAAAATTTTAGGGAATTTTCAGTAAGAAAATTCTCACTCCTGTTTCCAAAGCCAAAACATTTTATTTGTTTAAAAAATATCCTCCCCTAGCATAGCCAATATACAAGTATACTACCTAAAAAGTATATTTAGGAAGTCTTGAATGTTTGTTAAAGGATGGAACACAAAGCCTTCACTCATTAAGCACTTTATTTTCTAAAATTGCATGACATGTAAATGCTTCAAATACTGACCTGTAAAGCAATTCTTAGGATGGGTAAAATTTGTTTGCATATTAATTAAAAATAAAGTAATAAAGCAACAGATTGGAGAACAGTTGATGCAAAAGGCAAAAAAAAGCAAAGGAGTAGGACAATAAATAAAAAAAAAAGATTTTTTTCTTTAAAAATAACAAGAAATCACATCCTGAGACTTTTCACCCCAAGCTCAGACAAAATGGGGTGGGCGAGGAGGAAAAAGACATTAAGAAAGAAGTGTGAGGAAAAGGGAAGATCAACCCAATAATGTAGAAAGAAAATAAACATGAATGAAAAATAAGTTGAAATATCAGACTTTGTCAAGAAGTCTTATTTGTCATAACCTGAATTTTCAATGTATTCATGTGTTGCTCATAAGTTATCACTCGGCGTTAGAAGCTGATATCAAAAGAATAAGTCTACAGAATGCCTTTTCTCAATCACTTTTTTCTCCAGAAAAGTTTTTAATAAAAAGGAATATAGTCACAACAGCTATCTAACGATGTGAAATACTACACACAATCTGCTTTTTTCTCACCCATGTAATACTAATGAGTTCATTAACAAAGCGTAATTGCTCCCATAAAGTTCTAGAAGAAGAAAATTTATTGCTTGTAACACTTAAATGATGACAACAGATGTATTTCTCATTATGAATGCAGTTATAGGAACAATCATACTGTTATTGTTGAATGGGTTTTCTCACTTAGGCTAACTATAACATATATTATGTTATACATAAATACATTTCATGTATTTCTATGTCTAGGACAAAATGTCATTCATTGAACCAAATTTCCACATAGAATTTTATTCCTCACTAAAACAGAAGAAATTGAGGACATCAGGGACAACAAGAAGATCTTCTACCACTACACCAGTGTTCAAAGGCTGAACAAGGAAAGTGGGGGTCTGTAGCAAAATGTAGCAGGTGATTTCCAGACAGTGGATACAAGGAGGGTGGATATGTGGACAAGATAATAGATAAATATGTAGTTGGGACAATCAGGTTCAGAGGATAGTGGTTAATGGCTTGTACTACACCCAGAGATCAGCAAGAAGTGGAGTGCCACAGAGTTCTGTCCTGGGAGGAGCCATGGGGTGCTCTGTCAGCACATTTGCTGTTGATACGTGCTTTAAAAAGAAATATTGCACAGAGTGACCAAGACAGGCTGGAAGAACAAGCCAACAGATCATTCCATTCTGCTAGGATGAAATACACCCACGGAAGGAATGAGAAATAAGGTGATAGTAGACTGAAGTTGTTTGCGTAGCTGCAGTGTGTTTAAAGGACAGTGAGAGACCCCAAAGGTGGTGACATGAGGATGTCAGGACCTAAAATCTCTGATGCCTGGGCACAGTCATTAACACCCCCCTGGTGTCACAGATAACCTGTGAAGACATCCTTTTGATCAAGGAGATATATACCTACCAGAGTGGAGGGAGAACTGTGCAAGATTAGCTGTATGGCCTATGACAACACACCTGAAACTGTCTGGCCTGGAGCTGAAACGGCATCATCTACCAAGTTTTACAGCAGCAGGCATCTGTAGAACCCTTATGCCGTATTGGGGATGTACTGGTTAGGAGATCAACACCAAAGTACTAAACATGCCAAGTAATGCCAAGTAGTTTCTTCAGTGGTAGATTTATTATTAAATACTCCAAATTAAGAAGGCCCACTCAAGAAACATAGGCCTTGGGCATGTACTAACAAGACAGATGGGGACACGTGTTGGTTATAGCTCCAGAACAGGTCATCGTATCAATCAGTGGCCAGCATATTGACAGTATGAGGAAGACTAGACTCCTTGGGTTACTGAAACCCCAACAGACAATGAGGTGAATTCTGAAAATAAATGAAGTTTGCCTACTGACAGAACCTGTAAAACAAAATCAATACTGCTTAGAATCCCTCCAGATGGGGAGCTGACACCTGCAAAAGGCCTAAACACTCTTATTTGTAGAAGCAATGACACTGAAAACATCCTTTAAAGATGCTCAGGAGCAGCAGTTGCCCTGACCAAATCTGTTCTGACTCTGGGTATTGGTTAATATGGTATGAAAATGGCTCAAAGATTGGAATTGTGGTAATAGGCAGTAGAACAACTAAAATAATATAATGGCTGCTCAGAAGAGAAGTACCTTAATAAGGAACTTACACAAGTTGTGTAAGTTGTCACAAACACAAAGAGAAGAGAAGCACACTGATAAGGCTGATAAGTTAGCCTAACTTGGGAGCATGAAGGAAAGCTGTTTTTAGCCAGATTGGCCCAGGAAATTGTCGGGCATTCTGGGTTCTTACTGAGCCAGAAAATGCAACTTGAAAGTTTTTCTGAAAGACACAGCACAAGTAGTCAGATAGTGCAATACCTATGGAATGATACAACACATTCAGAAAGCACAGTGAAGCCAGGAGCTGAGGGTGATAATACAGCCAGCAGGACAGGGTCCCACCTCATGGTACCTGGACAAAACAGGCAGTGCAGAAACAGAGGTGGCAGCCAGGTTCAATCAAGAGCCCAGATGGCCACTCATTTTCAAAGCAATGTCAGAAGTCAGTCTGAGGAACACATTCAGTATCAGGTCTGGTGAGGATAACTGGGATCACACAAGTCCTTGTAATGAGACAGGTCAGAAGCCAGCTGGGGAAGCCAGTCCACAGGTCAGGGTCACAATCAGCAGCATCTCTGGCTGGCAATAAGTATGACTGTGGCTGAGATGGAAACAAATCCATGCTCCAGCTGAGCTTAATTGGGACTCTGGCTGATGGGCAGGGCATGTGGCTGGACTATAAGGTCCATTAGCACCCCAGGGCTCTGACACAGAGGGAAAGAAGTAAAACTGTTCTCAATTACACCTATTGCAAGAGCAATGTTTAAAATGTTTAATGATGCTGTGTTGATAGGTGCCTGTGGTGTGAGTGCCTGTAACCTGGTTCCCAGGGTGAGGCTGGTGAACACTCTGCCACTTTATCTGAGTAGATGTGCACAGGGTTGCAGTGAGAGATCCCTGTGGTCTTGAAGGAAGAAAAGGATTTATAATGCATGTGTATTAATGTGAAAAGTAAGGTTTATAATGGATATATGTTCAAAGACAAATATGTTTTGCTTGAGAGAATGCTCTGGGTATGACTGGCAGCACACTGGCAGGGCCGGGATCTGCCCTTCACCTGTCACAGCCCATTCCAGCTGGCTCTGGCACTGCTCTGAGTAGCCCAATGCCAGCCAAGCCTGTGGCATATGGCACCTCTGTACAGGCATGTTTGAGAGAACAGCATTTGGGGGTGGAGGGAAATACAGGAGATATGGAAGGGAAAACAGAATGCATGAAAGAGGACATTGTTGAGGACATGGCTGGAGACACGCTTGTGGAAGAAGGCATTCCATGACAAAGGTTATGCAACCCATAGGTGACCCACACCAGACCTGCGGGTGGCTTTTGGAATGTTCAGGACACTGGGAAGGACTACAGACCATGCCAGAGCAGAGGCAAATGAAGCAGCAGCAAGGACTGGAAGAGCAAAACAAGATATCTGGGAGTGGCAGACAGTATTACACTGGTGACCCAGCCTGACACTTTGCTGAAGGGACTAGGAAAGAATGATTGCAATGCATGATGACACAAAGGGAAACAGAGACTAAGAAGAGTAGAGGTATTAGAATGAGCCTTGGGAAGGAGGAGGAAATTTTATAATTGTTTTTTTTTTCTCTTGTGGGTTGGTAGGACCACACTTGAAACCTTTGCAATAGCTCTCCTTGAGTACATCTAGGCTGCTTTTTTTCAGAAGAAGGAAGTGCATATTAAGATCACTGCCTTCTTCTCCCTAAATCAAAGTCTTTCCAGCTATTAGATAAGACATAAAAAAGTTTTAAGCAGCTCACTAAGTTTTTTTTTTATGGTCTTATCAAGTGCATAAGCATCCACATCAAAATTGGTGTTCATATGTTGAATAAAATCTTCATTTAATATATGCTTAGTGAGGTCAGTGAAAGTATTGTCATAACTACAGCAAACAAACATAAATTTACCCAACAGTTTATCTACAAACATTAAAAAATAACACACATATTTATGGGCCTCTTTTGCCAGTAATGCGTGACAAAGGGGTGAGAAGCCTTATGTGGAATGGATCACAGGAGGGTAAAATCAGGAGCTAGAATGATTCAGTTCATTGGTAAAAATGTTACATGAAAAACATAAATGAAATTTCATTTCAAAGAACATAATCTTATTTCCATTCTCCATAATAAAGTATAAAAATGATAAAAAGAACCCTAAAAGCAGTATATTATGTAAATAGTAGTGTTATTTTCCTTCACTGACATTTTTAAAATCAGCTTGTAATTAGATTTGCCACTTTCACATCTTAAGTCCTAGCTACCACATATTTCAACTGGCTTGTTTACAAAAAGTCCCAAACAACTCAGATCAATCCTTTTGAAAGAACTGTGCTCTAAGCCCTATATTTACCCATCCTGGTTATGTTTTCTTTAATGAAGAACTGAAACAAAAGCCACAATATATTCTTTAAAATATTATGCTAAGTTTAATTAATAAAATTGTTATCTATATTTTACATATAATAATATGTTCTATATGTAAAATATTTATATTTTACATATAAAAAAATAAAAATTATGGTTCCAAATCTACAGACCTTTGTGGACAAGCTGATATATGAAATAGCCTTCAATATAAATTCATGTAACAACATTTGCTTTAATAAAGTTTCCTATGCACCAATTATCTGTTGGTTTTGCCTTCAAAAAAAGGGAAAAAACCTAACCAAAAAAAAAATACCACCCAGAAAAACCCAAACCAACCAAAAAAACAACACCAAAACAATGAAATCTTAATAGATTATAATCCCATTTGTGTATGCTACAATTCAGTAAAAACATGTTGAAAGGAAGGGATAGACTTCTTTGACCCACTACATAATTATATGCCTCACCTTTTATGAAAACTCATCCAACCATAACCTTTTATAACAAGGAAGCCTGGAGAACCTAAATACATACCACTGGCATACCTTTTAAAAACCATGGTTTTCAATGTTTTCATAATCATTTTTGAAATATGTCATTAGAAAAAGGTCCCAAATATGCAGTTTTATTTGACCGTTTTCTTCTCAGCTGTCAGCAGGAAATACACACTTTAAGCAGTCACAAAGCCTTTTTTCCTCCCAGTAATGTTAGTCTTACATTCACAGCTGTCAAATTCTAACCCTGTCTTATCCTTTCTTCCCTCTGATGAAGGACCATCTTCTAATCAACATTATTTCCAATGAATATTTGCCTCAAATAAAATGGTTTACAGTGATCGGTGTTCTAAAACCTCCAAAGTCTTAAGTGTCAGTCTATTTATGTCATTGCCATTAGAAAATGCAGTTTGCTTATTTCCATTATGAACCTTCCTTGATGGTGTTAATTTCACTAGTCCATATACATGGCTATCTATAACCTCTTTTATGTTCTTTCTCTCCCTGCTGCTGGCAGTTTTAGATGCCTCCAAAAACTAAATTAAGCTGCCAATTCATAATGCTGTCCTCTTTTCCTCTGTCATACTCCATGCCCAGGCTTTTCTATCTAGTGCCATTTTATTTCATATTTTTTAATGATGCCATATTTTCAAGAATACTGATTATTCTCTTTGATCGCCCTTTATTTATACCTTCCTCAAAGTCCAGTTTCTAAAATATACTCAGTGTACCATCCAAGGCTTTAAACTTTCTTAGCAGTGTGGAAGAACTTCTTTACATATCCTGTCAACATCTGAAAAATAATCCCAAACAGATTTTTCACAAACTCACAACTCCATTGCATGTATCCTGCAGTACTACCTCCAAGCACACTGTATGTCCATTCTTTAAAATTGTTTAAAAAGATAGACATTAACTTAGTCAAATTAATTTCCAGGATGTATTTAAATAAGAAAAAATATTAAAAATATTAATTTTTAAAACATCTGCCATTACTAAATGAGAGTGAGCCAAGGTCTAACAAGCATGTTTGTATTACTTTTTCAAGCAAATTTCTTCTCACAAACAAAAAAACCTCAGTCTATTTTCCTCAGACTTTTAATAAATTTACATGAAAAGAGACAAAATATGATGAGTTTCAGTGTACAGACATGCACATTTTTTAGACTGCGAACAATTAAACATGTCAGGCTATGATGAAAATCTTTTTACAAATTAATACCAGAGGCCCTTATGCTTCATATTTTTCCAAAGTGCAGCTTCACAGTCTTGCTTGACATTTCTTTTAACTCTGTATTGTACTGTCTGCCATTGTTAAATTTCAAAAATAGTGGTTTTTCCTCCCTTACTGAATCTCAGTTTTGTCTTGACATTTTATACTTCTCTTGTTCTGATACATTGCCACTGTTGTTTTGACATGTCAGGCATGAAATACCACCTGAAACAGTGGAGCTTCTGTTTTCCTGCATCAATAATTTGCCTTTATGGCAATGGATTATATTGGCACTGCAATGCTTGATACAGTGTGTGATCCATTAGTGTTTTATGCACTGTTGTTAAAGCATCACATTTACGTTTATAAGTGTTAACTCAAATGACCTTACATTTCAGGAGTTATTGACTTCACAAAATTGTAGTGCCCATTAGGTCCATCAAAGCACCCTCCTTAACAGAGGTAAATGAGTGCTAAATTCAACGGCTACAATTCTTTTATGTCTGATTTTTTAATTAAAAGTGAGGAGGAAGGGAAAAATAAAGAGAAGCAGCCCATTTTTCTGCTCCATTTCCCATGACAATGTCATATGCTTAGAAACAGCTACATGTTACAGAAAGCTAAGCTCTCACTACACAAAGTTATTTCTTTATCAAGCAAATAATAGCCTTTTAGCAGATTGGACAAGGTGTAATGGCATTAGTCTAAAAGAGAGTAGATTCAGACTAAATATAAAGATGAAAATTTTTGTGATGAAGGTAGTGAAACTGTGGAAGAGGTGCCCATAGTGGTGGTAGATGTTCCATCCCTAGAAACACTCAAAGTCAGATTGGATAAGACTCCTAGCACCCTGACTGAGTTGAAGATTTCCCTTCTGATTGCAAAGGCGGGGATTGGACTGAATGACCTTTAAAGGTTTGTGTCAACCATAACAGTTGTATGATATATGATTATAGACTTTAAAATGGGGGTGGAAGGGGGAAATCTATTACATAACCCTGATTATTACCCTGACATGCATTAATGTAACTAGCTGGAAAGACGTAGTACTAATTCACCTTTGATTTTAAAACCCTGTTTAAGCAGAAGGCATAGAACTGTAAAATCACAGTGCATTCAGAAAAAAAATAAAAAGAAAAAAGAAAAGAAAGGAGAGAAATGTTCTCACAACACTAGCATGTTTGAGCAAGGTCAGTCAAACACTGTTAACACATGTAGTAGAAAAAGCAAGCATGGTCTGTTTGAAATCAATAACACAACTGAGTACAAAGGATGCAGTCAGTCTTTTGCAGATTATCTTCATTCAAAGTCAATGATTCCAAGTCTTTTGCCCTGAAGGAATGTTTTCAATCCTGAAAACTTTGCAGACTGCTCTGCATCAAAAGTTATTGAAAAAAAACTGTGTAATGTTGCTCTGATGTACCGTCAGCCTCAGCATGGAATTGAACCACTAAATGGTGAAAGATAAAAATTATTTTTCAGAAATTATATTGCTGGCAAACATTTGAATTTCTTTCCTTTCTTGACCAGTTAACCATACTAACATTAATATTCAGTGACAATGCATATGTTCTTTTCTTTAAATAGTTACAACTTATTTCAGCCAATTATTCTAAGTATTATGACAGCTTTGATCCCTCAGCTCATAGAAAAGACAGAATATAAAAATTTATCAAGTTGTGTATTCAGACTTTTTTTATGCCACTGCTCGTGGTTAAAGAAATAGCACTGCTCTATTGAGAGCTTCCTTTCCAATTTCAGTAACTACACATATTTTCTATCACAATGCAGTACTCACAGACACCAGAGAGGCTATTCAAACACAATAAAAATGAAAAAAGCACAAATGTTGTTGTGGAAGCACTTGACAATATCTCCCAATATAACGTTTTATTGTATTGTACAGAAACGCTCCAGTACTATGTCAATGACTGTCATTTCAAATATGCTACCTAGCATCACTGCTGTCAATTCTAGTGACATTGTCGAGTGTTTCATGGTAATTGGTGTGTTTCCATAAGCGTCACATCCTGGAGCAAAGGTATGGAGGAAAAAAGAAAATGTGTGATCCAAGCAATTCTTAAAGTTCCAAAATTGAAAGGAAAGAAATGAGAGAGGGGCAAAGGAGTAGTGAAAGTCCCTCCAAAATATAAAATTTTAAATGAAATAAGGAGGAAAAATTAAAATACATTCAGTATTTCATGAATATTTATAGATTATCCATACAAATGAACATTTTTGGTTTTTAAACTATCAGTTTCTCATACAAATCTTCAATTTTTTTTTTAATGGAAATAAGAATAAAATTTTTTTTCGGGGAACTGCATCCTTCCAAGCATCTCTTTTTTTTTTTTTCTTTAGAAATATTACCAAGCTAAGGAACAAGCCACATATTTCTAAGGACTTTTTAGAAGTCCTCTTCATTCAAGTCCTCACTTCACTGCTTGTTATACACAGCTTAGACAAAATATATTAAAGACTGCCAAGAATTAAGGATTAGTTTTGCATAAACGTGGTAGATGTGACTTGTTCAATAATATGCAGTTGGCTTCAAAATATATTATGTTCTTTTAAAATATTTTCCTAACTCATTTAATAATAATTTTCTGTTTGCAATTCATCAAGTTGCATTTTAAAATGTCACCTTTAATGAATGTAACACACATTCATTGAAGAGAGAGGCTTGCCTCTCTCTTGCTCCTTTACCACCATGGTAAAATTATTGCACCTTGCTACTCTTCCTTGTAAGTGTATGAAATATTTATCCACATTCTCATATTTTTTTAGTCTTCCAACTACCTCTGAACCATTCTCCACAGAACTAAATTGCTTCATTCATCTATCAACCAAATGTAATATTTCCCATTCCCTCATTTTTACCCCAGGGCTCTTACTCCCCAAGTTCCTTGCATATTTCTACCCAGTAACTTCTGGCCTGCAGCATTTTCATCTGAGCTCAATACAGAAAAGGAGGAGATGAAGCCACTTACATTAATGAGTCATGTTGATATCATCAGAAATAAATTCAAGTTATCTGTATACTGAATATGATACAGACAAAAAGCCAAAATTATTACAAAAAGGAGCAATCAAGTGGTCTTGGAATATTTGAAGGGCAACAGAAAATAAATAACAAGAGAAATTTATTTTCTACCACTATGAATACATAAAACATTTGTGTAACCAAAGTTTTACAAAGAAAAGATTCTTACAGCCAAAACTACTTACAGATGTAAGTACAGGTGCAGCAATCAATGTTTCATTGAATCTTGAAGGGTCATATCTTTCAAGAAGGTTTTCCTTGTTTAAAGATTGTAATTGTTTTGGTTTGCTAATTTGAGATTTTCTGGCTAATGTACTAATGAGTGTGGTGGGTTTAGCGCTAGCCAATTACTAGTGCACTCCCAAGAATGCACTTACTCATTTCCTGTGAGGTAGGATTGGAGAAATGCAAAGCATGCTCAAAACTTTAAAAGGGTATTAAGAAAAGTTTATTAACAGCAACTAAAAGAAAGAGTGATAAGAATCAGAAAAAAACCTTCAGGACACTTCTCCTCTCCCTGCATCCTTTTCTTTCCCACTGACAATGTAAAGAAACAAACTTAAATTTCAGTCAGATTACCACCTTTAAAATAGTCTTTCTTCAGTTCACTTAGGGAGAGAAGTCCCTCTTGTTAATGTTATGGAGACTTCTTCACAAGAAAACAGTTCTCTTGTGGCTCTCTCAAGAATAGCAGCCACCTAGAGAAATCTGCAATCGTGAAATCCCTCCCATTTTCTACAAGTTTTTCCCACAGCTATGTTTATGAACCAATAGACAGTTTATGGGGTACTGTTTTAAAGATGAGCTGTTCAAAGGCAAAAGTTCTCATTATCTATCTGTGAAATAAGCTTCTTTCTAGGGGTACAAGGTCTTCATCACTCTTCTCTCCTTCCCCGTTCAAACTTCTCATAAAATCACAACTACTTTAACATCTGCTTACTTTAGCATAGAAGCCTTTACTCAATGGCTACAATTTAAACACTTTAATCTCCCCATACCTTCATGCATTATAGGGAAAGAAAGAGTCTGGAGGGCGGAAGATTTCGCCCTCAATTTCAAAGCATCTCCTCATCCCTCCCATCTGAGACTTGACTCTTTTTTCCCTAACATCATCTTCCGGTTGCTTCTTTACATGCTTACAGTTTGTTCTTTTCTTACTCAAGGGAAAGCCGAAGCACCAGAAGAGTTAATATCTGGCCCGGAGCCTACATTTGGTCACCTGCCTGCTGCCAGGCTCCGTAGCTTACAGCAGGAACCACAGCCGGGAGGAAGAGAGGAGAGGCTCTCAGCAGCCAAGACAGAACTTAGCAGCAGCATGACGCGGGAAAGGAAGGGGATGAAGGTGGCTTCTCCTTCCCCTTGCCCATTAGTTAAAGACAAACCTCCATGGTGGTGGAATCTTGGCTGAGCTGGCCCAGCCCAGCCTTGCCCCCGCGGCCTCCCCTCTCCCTGCCCAACAGCGCTGGGGCTGCCCGGCCGTGCCCTTCTCACCTCTGTGCCAAACTGAAAAGGAAAAGAGAGTTCCCGAGTTTCTCTCGTCTTTAGCATGTGTTTTTCACAGAAGCATGTCAAAAGCTTTGCATCACTTCCATGAATACCTTCCACGCAAAGCCACCACAAAGATTTTAATGCCAAACATTTATTCCATATTATTTAAATAAAATACCTATAGGCATCTACTAAGCAACAATTCTGAGCATGCTGTCTAATTATTACATGGCATGCTTGATGGCTGAAATGTATAAATTCCTAGTTTTATATTAAGTGCCAGAAGCTTAGAAACGTACTTAAGTACTTCTCTAAATTAGAACATTTTTTTTTCAGATAATCAGCAGATGATACTAGTCTAGGGTAAAACACGAAATATTATCATGTTACTGTGATTAGAGACAGAGTATAAGAAATTAACTCAATGTCTTTAATGCAATATATTTCTCAGAATTACTTAGAGAAGATTAGTTCCATTTAAAAAATGCTCATTATTTATCTAGTATAGTTGAGGTTTTTAATCTGATTTTAAAAGGTGAAATTACATTTTATTCATTACAGAGCTACCAGTTTTAATTTTTAAACAACATTAATACTACTGCTAACTATTTTCTGTAAGAGAAACTTCCAGCCTTCTGATAGTCATTTTGGAATATGTATTTCCGTAGCCTATTGAAAAACTGCATAGTTAGTATTTGGCCTCTCTTCACAAAAAATCAGTGGGATGTAGAGTTGCACTAGTATGACAGTACATGATACACTGAAAACAATGGTTAAAGAATATCTCCTTCTTTGGCTTTTCAAGAGGTACACCCCAATCTTTCTGGCTCCCTGTCTCGCCCCTTTCACTGAATTGAATAAACCAGCATCTCAAACTGTGCTTCTGCCCAGCCCTCCTACTCATCTGATCTGGGTTTCTGTTCATGCAGACAGAAGAATTAGCAACATATTTTTCAAAACCTGATAGAAAGCATCAATAATTTAGGATTTGACAGGTTATTCAGACATAATTCACTGCAATGCTTAATGACTTTTTTTTATAAGATCATAGTAGGTTAGCTATCCAGCAATATATCAGGCACCCAAGCATTTAAATTCATATAGAGCAAATCACAGTAAAAATATTATATGCAGCAACATTAACTAGAGAATAGAATACTTTAAAAATATTTCACATATAACCTATATTCTATCTATAACCTATATTCTACAACTCTCTGTTATGTCCATGCATTATAGCAGATTACCAAGAGGAGTTCTGGAGTGTCCCTCACTGGAGATATTCAAGAATATCTGGACACAGACCTGTGCCATGTGGGAAGGATGACTGTGCTTGAGTAGGGAAGTTGGACCACATGATCCACTGTGATCTCTTACAGCCTGACCCATCCTGTGGTTCTGTGATTCTGTGCTATTAAATAAAGAAACCAAGCAAAAGCTTATATTGCCTCTAGGCCTGTTGTATTAAGTTAGTGCTTCATGTCAGTAAGGAGAAATAAATCTATTTTCTTCCTCCCCCCTTCTAAAAGAAATTAACTTCTTAATGATGCTTATTAGTTTCCATAGGAAAATATCAGCAAAGTGTTTATAGCTGTGATAAATTGTCAGACTTACTACAGAGTTGCACTCAGTTGGTGGAGAATTGTTAAGGCTGGTTGAACAAAATATAGCTGGGCCTCTTGCTGATCTTGCACCTGCTGGAGCAAGGCTGACACCTGAAGGGTGGCTGGGGTGAAGCAGAGGCCTCACAACTCAATGATAAGCCATGAGACTGTCTCCTCCTTTGCCATGCATAACAAGCCTTGCTCTGAATTTGTTCTTCAAAGTGATAAGGATGAGTACAAAGACTCTCTGGCGAAGGTCAGACAGCCTTTAAGGTCACATTGGTGGGTGGAAGAGGACAAAGTGTTTATTTTACATTTGTATCAACTACAAATTTTCACTAAAATCACCTAGACTCTCAATAAGCCCCAGTAACATTTTAACTTTCATATCCCTAAGAATGCAAATGAGGTGAAATCAGAAACTAAGTCCAGATGCAACAAGGGCCTCGATTTCTGAGGAGCAGGTGGAATGCAAGAGTTTTATCTTCTTCCAAATTTCTGTACCTTTATCGCAACCCTGCCTAACAGATAATATCTACAATAGCAGGAACATTTACCTGTTTCCCTCAAAAGCACTATTTGAAAACACATGCATGGAAAGTCCTCATTGTTACTTGCACTTAGACATGATAATAAATTATTTAGATCTAGAATTATTTTTGATTAAGATAAGTCATGCTTCATTTCAGTCTAGCTACTTGCACAGAAACTGTAAGTGTGGCAGAATCCATTAAATGTGGAAGTGTGATTCAGTAAACAAGATCCCAGTTCATACTATAGTCACATTAAACTGGCAGTCAGGCATGTAGTGTGGATAAATTCAGACTTAGTTGCTTTCTGAAGTGATTAAGGAAATTGGCTAAAAATATATGGCAAATCTGAAGAGTATCAGGAAAACACATCTTCAGTCTTCTGGCACAATGTAATTTCTTCCTCAACTCCTGAAAAACAGGAAATGAAAATATAGTAGAAGTTTTCAATATCATTCAATTCAGCATGAACATAAGAAATATTAATTCTTCTGGTGAGAGAAATTTCTTGTTCAAAAACTTACTGCACTGTCAAAGAATAGATTTTCCTTTTACTTAACAGTATTCAA
Organism: Chloebia gouldiae; assembly: GCA_003676055.1. Lineage (NCBI taxonomy): Eukaryota > Metazoa > Chordata > Aves > Passeriformes > Passeridae > Chloebia > Chloebia gouldiae. The sequence goes on along the minus strand of QUSF01000013.1, from coordinate 3,056,776 downwards.
AAAACGTATTTCAGGGGAAGAAGGTATACAGAACAGATTAATTTCCAAACAGTTCTTTAGGTGTCAGTTCATAAATGCCTTGTCTCACTTTCTGCTAAATATGGCCAAAAATTTCTCTGTTAAAGAAAACAAAACAAAACAAACAAACAAAAAAACCCACGTTTTTACCAAAAACCCCAAATAAATTAAAAACAACCACCAACCAATCAACCAAGCAAAACACAAAACAAAACCAAAACAAACAAATAAAACAACTAAACAGTCAAACAAACAAATAAAAACAATTATTTTTTTTAAATCAAGTAGCTTCCCTGCAAAATTTTATCACATATTGCTACTCCATTGAGTGCAGAAATAAATAAAGTCTGGGGAGATCTGGCTTAATATTTATAGATGTGTAATATTTCCAGGTTCTTCCAGACCCTGATGAAGTATTCTCAATGACTTCTCTGTCACTCAGAATGCCCATCTAGTCTAGGCAAGCAGCGGCCAACCCCTGGATTCCACACCAATATCTGACAATATTTCTATGATGTTGGGTTTTAGCCAGCTGTGTTGCTGTTGCATGTTAGACTTACACTGGAGGTACTGATTTATTTCCTTTTCCTTCCATCTGCTAAAAGACCTAGAGGAGATCAATTAATTGGTACAGCTATTCTTCCATCAAATTCCATTGAAATTAGCCCAAGAGAATCAAAATATACAAGGAGCAATTATATGAATGATAATTTTTCTAAGCCTCACGTTCTTAAGAAATAAACTTTCTTTCACAGATGAGTTTGCATGCTCAACAATTGCCTAGACAGTATAGTGTCTGATTTCCTGCTAGTATGCTACTACCAGGCACAGAAATCTGAATTGAGAGGGCTCAGAGTTCATTTCATTTCCATATTCAAAGATTAATTAAACTTAGTCACTAAATCTTCAGAAAAGGAACATGAAGACAGTTTTCTGCATATTTAAAGCCTCCAGGGATGGCAGACAGAAGTATAGATTTTTTCCTGTTTTACTGGACTAATTCCTAAAGGATAATTACTAATATTACATCTACCACTGTGCGCAGTGACAATCTACCTTTATAAAGTGCTACTTGAACATTTCTTTGCCTAAAGAAAAAGCAGCAAGTTTTAAAATTAGTAGCATAGTCTACCAAGACTCAAGTGACAGATTCAAACCTTGAGAATGTCATGCACAGTTAGACTGTGACAATGCAAGATACTTTCACTGGCAGAAAGTGAAACAGGGCAGCCTCCTGTCAGAGAGGAAAGAAAAAATTGGTTCTAAAAGTCACAAGGGAATCAGAGTAACACAGTAGCAATGGGAACACCGAATGGGTAATAAAAATCTGGTCCAGGGAAAGAAGGAATGTGAAGGAAGGAACATAATATATGTACTGCATGTACATGCAGAAACACCAAAGTAATTACACAGCGCAATATCTATGCAAGTTTCTCTTTTTTTTTTCTTTTTTTTAATTTTGAAATAAACTTACAGAATAAATTATCTTTCCAATTTGTTTTAAAACACTGCGGAGCAGAAGAACTTCTCCGCCTCTTTCCTATATTGTAGGCATGTTGGTTTTGCATGGCCTGCTTTTTGGTAATGGGTGGCCACAGAGATGGCTTTTGTGAGACACTGCTGGAAGCTTCCACCATGTCTGGGAGAGACAATCCCTGATGGCTCTGAAGACGGACATGCTGTTGGCCAAGGCTGGGCCAATTAATGAGGTTGGTAATACTTCTGTGATAGCAAATTTAAAAAGAAAATCAAAACAAAGGGCTACACATTTTTTCCTCATCAGAGAAGAGGAAGAGGTGAGAACATGTAAGGGAAAAACCATGGAGACACCAAGGGCAGTGGAGAAGGAGGAGCAGGAGCTGCTCCAGGCATCAGAGCAGAGATTCCCCTGCAGGTCATGGTGAGACCATGGTGAAGCAGCTGTGCCCCTGCAGCCCATGGGGATCCACGGGGGATGCAGAGATCCACCCGTGGCCCATGGGAGAGGTGTCCATGAAAGAGCAAAAGGATGCCTGGAGGAGGCTGTGATCCAGTGGGGGTCAACAGAGGAGGCCCTGCTTCCAAGTTGGAGCAGCCTGTCCTTAGAGGACTGCACCCCATGGAAAGAAAGAGACCCATATTGCAGCAGTTTTGGCAGGACAGCTGCTCGTGAGATTGAAGCCATGCTGGAGAAGCTCATGGAGAGCTGTTTTCAATGGGAGAGACCCCATGGTCTCACAGGGGAAGGACTCCTCTCCCGCAGCAGTGGAAGAAAACCCCAAGTGATGAACTCACCAAACCCCCATACCCTGTCTCCCTGCACTGTTGGTGGGAAGGAGGGAGGGCTTGGGGGAAGAAAAAGGTATTTCAAGGGCTTGTTTTACTTCTCATTATCCTCCTCTCTTTTTGTCACTAATAAATTCACTTTGTACCTCTAAGAAGAGCTTTTTTGTTTTGCTCTTGGAGTGTTTCCTCCTGGTTCTTATCAAAGCTCATGAACCCCTCCCCTTTGCCCAGATGTGGCAGGGGAGAGTGAGTGGCTTTCATGGGTGCCTGGCATTTGGCCAGTGTCAAATCATGAGAATGAGTCATAGCATTATTCTTTCATGGTATTTGGATGGTCAGAACCAGTTTTTGTAACTCATTGAGCCTTTAAGCAATATTCAAATAGCTCACTGCTGAAATGCAACAAGCAAGGCAGAACAGCAGCTCCTACTGTTGGACAATCCTTTTTTGCCAACATTTTGAGTTATGGTGTCTGCTAAACTGAGAGACCACCAACCCAACCAAACAGTGAAAGATGCCAAATAGTTTTTCATTGCTAACAATGGTAACAAATATTCAATCCCTTAAGAAATATTTCAGAATATGACCCTCTATATATGTGCCTACTTTATACATGTTATATAGTAAGATGGGTGCTCAAAATCAAAAGGGATTTCTGATTTGACAGTCAGATGTGATGAGATATGCTTCATCACATATGTATGTAATGAAATATTATTTATCAAGATGCTCAACTAAATATACATGGTTAGGGTGTATTTCTCTAAATACTGCTTTTCAATATAGGTTCTTAAAATTTTTCTGTGATAATAATCGATCCACATTGGCACTGGCAAATCCTACTAAGCATCCTTGTATTTTCTGCGGGCCTTAGAGAAGTTCTACACATCCCAGAATCAGAAAACTTTACAACCACTAAATAATGAAAACATAATTACTGAGTGAATGTAAATAAGTCTTTATTCCTGCAAAAAGACACAGAAATGAATGTCTTCAATTCCACACATGCTGGAGCAGTTAAATATTTCCAGATTATAATGCACTTCAAAAATATATTCTGACTCTGGAACATGGGTAAACAGACATGAAACAATTCATTTTGGTCACATCTAGTTTATAACTTACCTATTTTTCCTGTGTGTTTTACTTCAGATTTTGGTAGTGTTTCTTTTATATTGTTATTATTTCTTTTACACTAGTGAAGGATTAATTAATTAATGTCAAAGATTAATTTCTTTCAGATTAAGTCTTAATCAGAAAGAAAAAAAATAATGTTTATTTTGATAATAGCAATGTAACTATTTTAATTACATGATTATTTATTCTTTGAAACTTACATGAAAGTTGTATTGGAGAAACAGTAAAAATTTCCTTCTTACATCTACCAGGTACCATGTGACTGCAAAATCATTGCTTATTTCTGTATTTTGCAAACTAGTTTACTAAGATTTTCTGGACCTATCATTTTCTTTAATTAAAATATCTGCAATAAAATGGCTACATTTACATATCCATTGGAAATATTTGACCCTAATGTATATGCAAACTGAAATCTGCAGCCACTGAAAGCATTTCATATTTGTAAAACTCCTTACTGCTAAGAAGGGCTGTAAGTCCTTGCAAGCTATACATAAACCAATACATCACCAGTGACATTCAACCACCTCCAAACAGCCTGAGCATTAGTTGATGCATAGAAAATTATGCACAGTTGGAGACAGGAGAGAGTTATGGCCAAGGACTGTGGGACAACACAGTGAGCGGTCCCATTAAACAGGATGGGCCCTTTGGCATCTGGAAAGAATTTGTTTGTCAAGGTCTGACAATACACCACACTGTATTAGTTCCCAAGATCAATGGCAGTGTCTGTTCACAATTTCAGCAGAGATGATTGAGACATTCTGGGAAAGCAGTATAGCTCGCAAGATGTTGAGACAAGTGAAGCATAGATTAATAGAGTAAGGGTGAAGAACGTGCTGATATATGTGTCAATTTAAATGGATCAATCTGTCAGGCTCTGGAGACAAAGAGAAAGCTTCAGTCATTGCTAGTGTTACAGAACAATAGATGATAACTTCCATGCCACAAGAAGTTCTAGAGCCAGTGCTGACAAAAAATAGGGAGAGATTGTGAAAAATTATTTTCTACAGCTGTATTTGAAGGGAGGCTAAAAACAGATAAATTGGGATATCATAAGCATTCAAAACTTTCAAAATCAAGACACCAATTTAAACACCTGAGTAACAGCTTTGACACTGAAATTTTTCTCAAAAGCATTAGTACTTACAAGAAATGTGTCTCTGTGCAGGCCATCAACAAACATGCTTATGTTACTTAAAGGATCAGGTTCATTACAATTGCAGAGGTTACACTTCAGTTTGTTTCATAACACAAAATGTGACCTGCATTTACTTCAAAATGCCCTCCAACAGCATTTACAGAACATTGTAGGAGCTGCCCCCAACTTGGTCAGTTCCAACATTCAAAATGTACTTAATTGGTGAAACTTATTCTACACTGTCCACCTCTGTTCCCTGAAAAAATATTTTCAAGACATTCATCAGCAGGAGTTACTCTTGTCTCTTTGAGGAACATAATTCCATCAAATCTAGTGAAGCAAACAGGATGATCTGTTGCTCCTGGGAGTGGCAAGCTACACTTCTGCTCCATCTCCAGTCCTCATACCTCATGGCATACTCCCACCATTTTGTGCTTATGCCTGTGCCCTTATCTGTTGCCACAGGCCTCCAGCTGGGTAATAATTATCATTGACTCCATGACTGCAGAAGTTTGATCAATTGCTTTATTATATCATCTTATAGCATATTATGCTATATTTATTAAGAAATTCAGTAACCCTTACAGCCAGTCTGATACAGCTTTGACCTAATTGGTCAATCCATCCAAACACCATCCAGTGTCCAATTAAGAAATCAGCCTTTGGTAAACAAATCTCCATGACACATTCCACATGTGCACAACAGCAGGTGCAAAAAGTGGAGGTAAGAATTGTTTCTCATTCTTTTCTCTGATTTTCTCACAGCCTTCCCCGGGAAAATGCCTGGAAAAGTCTGTGCTTGCTCTGTGGCCAGAGAGCTGCTGCTACACTTACCAAAGCCATCTGTAAGGAAGATGACAGAAAGTTAAGTGATCCACAAAAAGAAAAAAGAAAGAGGCTTTTGCCAATTAAGTGAGTTATCCACTCTAAACACTTAAAGTGTTTGGTAAATAACAAACTGGAAAGATTCCCCAGCATAGGAGGCAGAGGAGAAGAATTGTGAGATGGTTTGACAAAGTAATGTGCTCAAAGATATTTTAGCACAAAGTAGACAGGCAACTGAGATCCAAAAAGCTCCAGACTAGTAAAATGAAGAGGTAGGATTGCATGGTCAGGAGCAGGGAATAAAAAGCAAAGAGTCAGGGAAAGACTATGGAAAAAAGCTATCAGAAAGGCTAGCATACTTCAGAAACTGCAAAATCACAGAATGACTCACAAATAAACCCAAGACCATTCTGGCTACACCCACACTAGCCAGGCACAATTCAGCTTCACTCCAGAAGCTGTTTCATCATTTTACCCTCCCCACTAGGATTTTCAGCTCCAGCACAGCATAGCTGCAGCTGACACAGCTTTCCTATAAGAGCTGGTTTGCATCATGTAGCTCGAAGCACAATCAGAAAACTCTTAACTCATCTTGCAAACACAATGTTAGGTACAGTTTTGAATACCTCTGCCAAAGACTTTTAACATTCAGAGGTTATTAAGCAGGAAAAATGTCTTTGTCAGCCAATGGATAAAGCTGAAGAAAATATGGACTGAAAAATCTTTTCTTCATGAGACAGATGTCTGCATTAGACATACACAGTGAAGACAATTATTCAGTGTCACACTGTTTTTATGGAGACTGAAGTCTTAAAAAAATACAATGGAAAAACAAAAGCACTAGTATTATTGAATTAATTTCCTTCTTTCCTTGTTTCTCTGTTTAATCATCTTTTGTCTTTTGTGCTGAGGCCAGTGCTATGCATACAGCTAATACAGTTACAGGATTAGGCCCTTTAGACAGCTTGATATAAACTATTACAAAATAGTGAAAACTTAAGTACATTGAGTCCTTCAACTGCTCATGCACAGAACTGTTCCCACCAAGGCCATGACCTTTAAATACCTGTTTTCTGTCCAAATCTATTTCAGTTTTTCAGAGAAAACATACACATTAAAGCATTTTTTATTAAAATGTACTAAAGATACACATTTATTTTATTCCAAATTTGCTCCTTTAATAAATTTCAACCTTTATGAAAATCAACTCTTTGTGTTATTCCATTCTACCAGTGCATTGATTCTAACTGAGAAACACTTGTGATAGTAAAAGGTTTCTAAAATCATGGGAATTAGGGAGCTGAGCTTCGTAGAACCTGGGAAAATTTTAGGCCTTGTCTTTGCTAGATCATGTGAAACTGCACTGCACTTGTGTAATTATTATATGATAAATGATATGATTGTTAAATCTAATGCTTGCTTAGTAATTAGATATAATTATTGTTTGATTGTAACAATAATCATGAGAACCAGGTTTGAGGGGTTTGGAGGGGATCACGAGAAATCCATGCTTGGATGATATCAGTATAGATCAGTATAGAGCATTATAAGTTTAATAATTAATATTTAGTTATATAACAATGGACTATAAAACATGTTCAGCTCGAAATATGTCAGAGTCAGATTTGGGTCTGAAACCCCTGACTTCCAGAGATCTTCAAATAAAAGCACCTGCATATAATCATATTCCATGATTATGTGTTCCTGAACGCTACCTCTTGCACTTTTAGGAGTCACTGATCCACAAAAAGTTAACCTGAGCAGGGTCAGGCCTGTGCTGTGCTGCCTATGCAGCATGGGTTTGGACTCTGTGATGGTGCATAACCCTTGTCTGCAGGACAAAGTTGGCCAGCTCATTTTACACAAAGAGCCTGAAGGCACATCCCACTTGGAATCTGCAATTATACTGCCTGCCTGGCCTTGACTTTATCGCAGAAGTCCTATGAGAGCACCCTTTAGAAACAGAATTGTTTTCTTGTGATCTTGTTTTCAGGATAGCTCAGATGATTAAAAGGATCAGTTTCTCTCTGTAAACAACACCTGCTCTTCAAACCACTGTGGTAAAAATCCACTTAGGCTCCAAATGATGCTGCATCAATGTGGTGTGCCCAGCATCTGAAGAGATGCTTTCTTTCTGTATTTCTCTTCTAATTCTTTCTTATTAAAGCAGTTAAATTATTAAGTCATTTGCCATTAGGCTTTTCTTGTTGAGATATAGAAAGAGCCCAGCACCAGCACTCTTGCTCACTCATTTTCAGCACCAGCACTGCCACCCATCACCTGCCACAGTGACACTCACCTCGTGGCTCATCTCTGAAGTTTTAAACCTATAACGTTTTACAAGCAGTTTAAAAGTAATACAAAGAAATTAGGTAGAAAGACTTCTATTTTACACACTTGTCAGTATAGAGGTGGCTTCTCCCAGAAAGCTGCTGTTTTAAAAGAGAGGCATAACCCCCCTAATAATATCCCCATAGCTGTGTTTTTAATCTCTGTCATTCAAGGAAGTTTGTGGAAACATTGCAGATTGTAAACTTTGTGTTGTCTATACTTGTTAGTGTTAGGCAACTATATATAGTCAAAAACTGTGATGATAGCGATAGCTTGATGTCTGGAAATTTTCTTACTGTGGAACATTTCAGCATGTTTTTTGAGACAGTACAAACACACTGCTAAATTATGATCTTCAGTATTTTGTCAGGTCAGAAGATGTATTTAAGTGCCCAACATAATTCACAGAAACAAAAGATGCTAGCATGTTCCCAGGTTATAAACTTTATGAGTTAGCTTTCTTTTAGTGACTAGTGTCATCTATTTTCCAACTGACTTGCTAGAAATCTTTAAGAATAAAATGCCACAAGATTTAAGAGATTTAGCTTAGTGACATCTCATGTTATTTTAAAAACTTCTGCAACAACTTTTTTTGGTGTATATATGTGTTTAACAAGAATGAAGTTACAGATCCATGCAATAGAAGCTTTTAGAAGACTGATAAAGCCTATCAGTTTTACATTTACGATAGAAAATTACTATATAAATTTATTATCAACACACTTCATCCTAATGTTTGTTTCTCATGCATTGTCAACACTTTCTGTACGAAACTGTGTGTCTTTGACACCTAGAATATAAATTAGCTGTGAGGATACAAAGACCACAGAGCTGATGCTGTATAGTTTGCAATGACAGATGCTGTCTTGGGTGGCCTCAACTGCAGAAGTCGAGGTGATCAAACTTGAGAGCTTTTCAGCAAAAGAAGTTTGAACTGAAACAGACTTGTCTTTTTTTTTCATTCCCATGCACAATGTTTTTGTGCTGCTTACCTACCCCTCTCCCAGACAGCCTTCCAATGCTGCTTATATGTGTTTGCAGTTTTGCCAATCATTCTTATTTTTATATTCAGCCAAATATTCTTCCCATTTAACTTGTGTTTATCTTGTTATCTATTTACTGAATTTTTAACCTATTACTGCACTTTACTCATGTTCAGATGCAGCATTGTGACATATTCCTTTCCCCTTTCAAGGCCATGTTGCTTATATTTATGTAAAATACTTATACATTGGCATGCTTATGTCATTGCAACAGACAGTAAAAGCCCTAAGCTTTGTTTTCCATTTTATTTATTTGGAAAAAAATTAAGAATTGCAATTCCAATCTGTGAGGAGGCAAAAATTCCTGTGCACATAACCTCCTTTTCATGTGCAGTAGGTGACAGGCACAATTAGCCTTTCTTTTTCTGTTTTATAGCCCAGTTGAATTCATCAATAGCTAAACAATTTTATTCTGAGCAGTAATCAAGTAACAGCTCTTCCCTGATTAGACTAGTCATAGTCCTAATACCAAATATAGCACTTTTTGCAAGCAACTGGGAAGTTGTAGATGTTTTTTCATTCTGTATGAGTTTGAGTTTCACTGAAAAGGCTGAGCATTCAAAACTTTACTGTGAGCTATGAGGAAAAAGATTTGTACCACTGGCATGACACAGCCGATTTGGTAAGTTTTTTCTTGGATTGAAAAGGAGATTTGTATCGTAATAAGTCATAAGTATTTTAAACTGAAACACCATCTTAGCTTTTGGGGAAGAATGATGCTTAAGTTCTAAGCAGAAGTAGACACTGGGGTGAGAAGGGGAGTTCTAGAATGGGAAGAGTAAGAAGATCAACTTGTCTTTTCAAAGAGGGCCTAAATAGCAAACCTGAGTTCATTTTCCCTACACATTAGACCGTTGTGAATTAATGATGAAGAAAATCAGAACAGTACTTTTGCTCCCTCCCCTGTTCAGTTGGTAGACAGAAATTAAATTCTTATCAAATGCATGAAAAGTGAATACATAGGCTTTCTACATGCAATGTTATTTTAAATAAATTTACATAATTTGTTAAACTCAAGAGTGAACATATCTGATAAACTCATTTGTACTGCATCCAAACAATCATTTCCACAGAGCACAAAAAAAGACCAAACTAAAAGGAAAACCAAAGAAATTTATTAACAGACAAAAATATTCCTTAAGATTGTGAAAGTTCACTCACATATAGATGCGTCCCTGAAAATAAAGACATTTCTTTTAAACTCTTATTTAAAAATATATATAGAAGAAGACCATCTCAGAAAGCGGAGTGTTGCATTTGCCACAGAAACAAACAAAAACGAACACTGGAGACACACTTGCTCTGATATTTTTGAAACAGGAGGACAATGACAGAAAGAAAAAGAAGCAGCAAAATCTGAAAATGTTTCTTGGCAGCCAAGTCATTAGATTTCAGGCAGACTCCATGGAGGATGTGCTGCAGAGGTAGCTGTCTCCAGGAATGTCCAAGAAGAGCAAGTACATTCTCCTCCAAGGACCTGTCATTTCATAACCTAAACAACTAAGAAACTGACCACCAAGTCTGTGAATGAACATGAAGCTCAACATAGGGAGTGGAAAGTTCAAAATATTCAATAATAATGTTCAGACACCTGCATCTAGCAAGAAAAGGTATTCTGGAACAATAGAACTCATGACAGAGCAAATCCAAAGATGCTAAGTAGGATTTTATAAGCAAGGTTTTAATCAAGATCTTTCCTTATTTCAAAATTAGTTTTAGAATTCTCAGTTTAATAGGAGTATACCAAAATATAATTGAAAAAAATTAAATTCTATTTCAATCATAGCTACTGGAAAAGCACTGATAAAACACTACATTTTTGAGATATTTCTAATTTTGCATTATTTTAATGCTCAGTATTCATACAGTAGAGAGACACCAATAACTAAAAAGTTTACACTAGCCTAATTTTGAAGACAAAGTCTGTATTAAAAAAAATCTATTTTGCTGTTAATCTTTCATTTTATATTACTGAGAATATCAAAACAGGAAACATTATTGCTGTCAGTTCAATTGTTTGGTACATAAACTTAAACATGTACCTTTCTAGATCTCAGACTGCGATCTTGTCTGAAACAGCCTTTTTGTGTAGATATAAACTCCTGCACTAAAGAATAAGAATATTTTTTGAAAATATTATATTTTCCTTCTTTCATTACTTTTTTTTTTATTTTTTGTGGTATGAGATATCAGCTGAGTTTGAGAGAAGAAAAGTGCTTTGTTTTCATGTTTTTGTGCTGTGCTAATGACAGAAAAATTTTATTATTTTGTCCCAAGTAAAATCATCAGCGTGTGAAAGGTCTGTATCATGGAATTACCTTCACTTTTGCTTCTGGGTTCACTGTTGTAAGGAGCAGTGTTAGTTATACAGTGTCAGTGAGGCTACAGTTCAGTATAAATATGTCTTTTCATTACTTGTCATTGAATCATGTAAACCAGGGAGAAGAACAGAAGAAGGAAAAAGGTTTTTGACTCAGATAAAACTGAATACATTATTTAAGTAGTGCAATGAAACATGTATTTTATTTCATTGATCTAGACATTAGAAGCATGATTATTAAGGTGTCTGGCAGGAACTTAAGTTAACAATTGAAATCATTTCTATCTCTACAAAGTCAGTGGATAAAAAAAAAATCTGTCTTAAATATTTCCAATAACTATATTCATAAAAGCTATATCCTTAGACAATTTCTAAATCAAAGATGGTGGTGTTATCCTCAGATGGCAACTAAGCATCACCCAGCCATTTGCATTCTTTCCCCTGGTGGTGTGGGAGAAAAGAAAAAATCTAAAGGGTAAAACATAGTAAATTTTTGTGTTGAGATAAAGACAATTTAAGAGGAAACATAAAAACCTCAACAGAAGCAAAGCAAAACAAGGAATTAATTCACTGTTTCCCCTGGGCAGACAGGTGTTCACCCATTCCCAGGAAAGCAGGGCTCCATCACATGTAATTTCTCATTTGGAAGACAAAAACCATCAATTCAAATGTCCCCAACTTCTGCCTTCTCTCCTCAGCTTTTATTGGTGAATCAACAGCATATGGTCTGGAATACCCCTTTGGTCAGTCAAAATCAGCTGTCTCAGCTGTGTCCTCTCCCAACTCTTGTGTTTGTGGTGTTGGAAGCAGAACAGGCCTTAAATTTGTGTAAACAGTTCTCATTAACAATGAAAACATCACTTTAATATCAACACTGTCTTAACCACAAATCCAAGACTCAGTCCCAAAGTGTAAAGAAAATTAACTCTACCCCAGCCAAAACTAGAATAGATCAAGAAGAGAAAGCTTACCTAAAGATGTACGGAAAACCAGTGTTGGGAAGAAAGAGATAAGACTGGAAGATTTTGTGAGGAGGAGGGAATAGTTTCACTCAATTGACCTTGCAGCTGAGAACGCTAAAAAATTCTGGTGTGGGAAAACTCCATTTTTCTACCTAAGGTTGTTCATCGTCTGCCTGCTTTGAGAAGTTGAATTCTTGTGGAGAGATAACACACTCACAGACACGTACATAGCACTCTTTTGTTAGAGTGAGGCAGGCAACAATGTCCCCCACCCTACCACCACCCCTGCCACTTCAATAGGATGAGCTGAGCCTAACAGAGCCCGTGTCCCTGTGTGTCTCTGCTGCCTGATGTTGTCAGCAAGGTCATGAAATAAATCTACTCTGCATTTAGGCTGTGGTTTGATGGTTGCCCTTGGTTACCTGCATGTGTTGATGCACAAAACCAGATAAATTCTTCCTCTAATCAACACTTGAAATTAAAATGCCATAAAAGACAATCTCACAAATAAGCAAGTACTTACCCTTCCTATTATACCACTTTATAGAAGGATCACAGAGGACTAATTGTATTCAGGGTGAAACATCTGCATAATATAGAAATATCTATACTACTTTTCATCTGTCATTGATTTAAATTCTTCATAAAGGACATATATATTTCAAAGGTAAACATATTAATAGCATTAACAAATTCTAAGTGGAAAGAATTTTGCACTTAGTCTTACAGTTAAGCGTATGTGTGCATCTTGGCCACTGTTTGTCCTGGTAACAACCAATTCCAATTGATAAATCCAAACTTGACTGAAGGTTTGGATTTACTTACAGGAAAAGATGCTATCCTTCCCTTAACTTTCAAGGATTTAATTCTTTATTCCATTAGTACCATCAGTCCTATTTGGATTTTGTTTCAGTCAATTAGCTTTCATCATTAGCCCAAACTGATTTAATCAGATGAAACCAACTGTTCAGATTGAACACAAGCAGGGTACTTTGGGCCATAACCATGAATTCTGAGCAATGACAATGAGCAGAGCCTGTGAGAACTGTTCAGGAAAATATACATCCCTGCAGCTCAGCACTCTCCTATTACTGTAGTCTCTACTACACTTACTTTGACCAAAGAGAAGTCTTCTGAAACTCTGGCTCCAAATTTAAACCTTTTATCCCATCAAGAAATATTACCATATTTATAATAATTTAAGGACTAAGCTACAATTCAGGTCACATCACAAATGGGTTTAGAACTGAGACTATGATCATGACCAGAATTCAGTGTCAAGACAGGCTTGGTAGAAAATGTGTTTGTTATAAATTTTCTTTAAGCTGAACAAAGATATCAGTGCTCATGTCAGGGAATTCTTAGGCTTTGACTCTGGCAATCAGCCCACTATTTAGTCTTAAAAATGTTGGCTTAACAAGTCCTTATCTTTTACAACACCCTTTAACATGCTCCCAATCCTTACAGCAAACTTCAGTACAGAGCACAGGGTAAGAATGTGATAGCTGCACTTTGCCAAGACAACCAAAGGAGGAGAGAAATAAAGACAGAAAAGAGAGAAGAAGATCTCCAGTCCTTAGATAATGCATTGATCCAGCTGTATGGATGGTCCAGATTTTTGGTCAACAGGTTTGGGGGGAGGAAACGAGTGAGAAAGGGACAGATCCACTTCCTTTTTAGTTTACCTGGTGCATGCCTATTAAGTAAAATAAGTTTGTCACATCATTCATGTTACAATGTTTGTTCATGCACAGATAGCCCTTTAGACTTCTCCAGGAAGTGAGACAGATCGGAGAGGGAGTGGATGCAGGCACAGTGAACACAAGCCTCAAGGCAGAAATAGAAATTGGCTCAGAAAAATGCTGCCCCCATCTCCCCAGGACCCTTTCTTCCATTAATGCTTTCCTGTCTCAATAGGCAGAACATTTGAGACAAAACCTCTTAACATACTTATGCCTGATCCTCCACATATGGACTGAGGCATAACTTTATCAGTGATTTATCACTTTTTGGGGGATAAAGTCCTTTGGAAGTATTTTCATTATTTGGACAGTTTTGTCAGCAGCACAATGCCAAATACGCCCCTGTAAAATGGGCAAACTGATATAACTGTTCAGCACTTGAGATCATATTGTGATTACAAGGGCATTGTATAGAAAAAATGGAAATGATAAATAAAGAAGTTAGGAAATAAAGAATGCCTGGTAAACAATGAAAAGCACAAATTTGCAGAAAGCACAAAAACTTGGTATGGCTATGCAGCAATTAAGGATAAACGAAATATGGTTGAACTACAGAAATTATAGGAAACTTACAAAAATCATTTATTTCATATACCTTTACTTTGCTTTTCTGACATCTTTTTCCCTTCCAGTTAAGATTTTTATGGAGTAGTTTCTTATAATCCCAGTGTGGGGCAGCAAAAGTCAGAAAACTGAATCTAGCCTCTCAGTGAAAACTTCAGCAGGAAAGTGTGTTTTAAGTACATACACCTACAGTACTAACTTCCAGAGTTTCCTGAGTACCAGAGACATGTTCCAGAAGAATCAATTGAGAATTGTACACAAAATTTAAGAAACTGAAATACTCACAGTAAAAATGTTGTTACATTTGAGTCTCTTCTGCTATATATGTTGTTGAAAGATATTTTAAATAATTAATTAGTTCAGCTTTTAGTGTAGTAGATTTTATTAATTTCTCCCCCATGAAAATTCTTACATGTATTTGAAATTGTTGTTTCCTTTCTACAGACATTCATTATTAGTAGAATAAACATTTTGTGAACATGTGCAATGAATAAAACCATTCTTTTAATTCCTGTCATAGTTTTCCAGAACACCAGTTCTATTCCTTAAGTTATTACAGTAACTAAGATATTCAGTTATTTGAATGGAGGAGGAAAATATATGGGAATGAAAAGAATGTTTTATATAATTTAATCTCACCCACAAAATAAACTGCCATGTGTTTCAGGAGAGAAAAAGAAGAAAATCAGGATAAGGTATAGCATTGTCCAAGCAGCCGAGAAAACAGGTTAAGTCAATGAAAAATCTGTCTTATTTGTATATCTACTTCATGTGTTTCAACTTGTCTAAATCTTCTACTAAAGGGAGAGGTGTGTCCTACAGAAGAATTTAAGAAAACAGCAGAAATCTATTAAAAAAGCTACAGCCCATATTCTTTTACAGAAGAGGTACTGTGAAAGACACAAAAAGAAAAACTATTCCTATTGGAGGCAGGTTTGTTGAAAGGAAATAACATCTGGAAAAAGTAATTATTGAGAATATGATTGTAAGGAAAAATTTCATTTCCTATCTTAGATTTGGCAAGTGTGTTGAACAAGGAAATGTTGAACATATAAGAACAATGAAAGCGGAAATGTCATGTTGGGTACCAAATATATTTGTTTAAATACAAAGTTTGACTCAGATTACTGTAAATTAATTAGTTTTTCACTCTTTCAAGTATTATGTCTTTAAACACTCAGAAAAACAATATTCTGATATGCAGTGATCTGTTTGATGTAGCTCGGGGCATTCTGCCAGGTCCAGATGTTGTCTCAAATATACATACCTGTAGTGTGTTGATAATAGCAAAAATGCAAATTTTTGAAAAAAATACTTTTGTTTTGGACTGATTTTCTTTCCTATGTACTATTTAATGGACACAAAACAAAGCTATCAGCTCCAGCTGAGGTACACAAACACAGTAGATTTAAATACCTCCCACTGACATTAAAATGCAGTCAATCAATGTATCTGCTTATAGAGATATCTTGCTATTCACTGTTAAATGATAATAATTTAAACAGAGAGCATAATATTGTATCTTAAGAAATCTGCCAGAAAAAAAACCCCAGCATTTATTTTGGTATAGACATCTTCAACAGACAGTTTGTAACAATTAATTTTAGGCACTTCCTTGCAACTGTCATGCTTGCCTGAGAAAACTATGAATGTCTGCCTTGGAAAGAATAATTTCTCCTTATGTCACGTGTGTTTTCTGACAAGGCCTTCCTCCTATAAACTCAGGCAGACTCTTCATCAACTGTATCAATCCCTAATGTTATTCTCCAAAGGTATATATTTACAAAATAAATGAACAAATGTACTTTATTAGCATTTCTGTGAGTAGCATTGAATACCTGAGTACGAGTCACAACCATGTTTCTATTTAAAAACCATTATTGTAATAGAGCATTCTTAGCATTATTATAACATACAATTTCCAAAATTTCTACACTTTGCACTACAGTTAGTGCAAGGAAAGAAAATGCTATAATAAGGTATTGAAGTGCAATATACAATAAGTTACTGCAGCTGTACAGCAAAAGTAAAGCTCTAGAATCTGACTATACAAAGATCCCGTACCAAAATACAATGGCTATAAATTAAAAACTAATGAGGAGAAATATATTTGGTCTGTCAAAGAACTGATTAAAACTGATGATACAAAATATCTTTCTACACACTGAAGAGCACTTAAAGGGTCTGTGACACCGCACAAGTGGTTACTTGAATAAGCATGTTCAAGAGTAAAATATCATTATAAGAATTTCACTTTTATGTTAAAAGAATATTATTTAGTTCTTACTTAAACATTTCTCTAAGGGATATCCCCGGGTGGAGTCTAATTTTTTTT